>CAIGQZ010032663.1:241285-283689 GCA_903798205.1 Danio tinwini
TTTTTTGCAATGCCTGAAACAGAAATTGATGTTCAAGTGTGTCAAATGCTTTATAGTAATCTAAGAATAGTATACAACTTTAATTTTGGAGTAGATGTGAGTAATCTATCATGTCTAAAATTAAACGTATAATGTTTGATATATGTCTGTCAGGTAAGAATCCTGATTGCGTTTCATCGATAATAGAATTTAAAATATATTTTAGTCTTTTGGCCAGAACTAATGCTATGATTTTGTAGTCATTATTTAGCAAAGAAATTGGACGCCAGTTGTCAATTAGAAGATTATTTTTATTTGGCTTTGGGATTAGGGTTATTATCTCTTGACATAAGGTAGAGGGGAAACATGGTTTTGTTATGCTTTCTTTAAACACCTCCAATAGAAATGGTGCTATTTCTTTGCTAAATAATTTATAAAACTCTGAAGTGAGTCCATCGTTTCCAGGAGATTTGCTATTTTTTAGTAACTTGATTGCTTCAACAATTTCTTTCAAAGTAATAGGGGCATCACAAAATTCTTTATCTGCCTTATTTAATTGTTTTTATGTTTTGAAGAGACTCAAAAAAAATTGTTTGCATCTTGTTGGCAAAATTTTGATGTATATAATTCACTGTAGAATTTTGCACAGAATTCACCTATAATTTTTGGATCTTCATTTAGAGTGTCATTAATCATGAGTTTTACTATATTGTTTCTTTTGGCTTGCTCCCTTTCTTATCAAAAAAAATATGCAGAGCTTTTCTCCCCTTCCTTAAGCCACTTTCTGCGCGATCTAATATAGGCTCTTTCAGCTTTATATTTATATATTTTATCTAACTGATTCAGTTCAGCCTTTTCGAAATCAGTCATGTCTTCTACATTTTTGGCTAAAAGATTAGCAAGTTTAGAAATAACTGCATTCTCATTAGATGTCTTCTTTTTAGCCAGGTTACTGCAAAATTTACGGAAAATTTCATCAATTTGCAAATTTCATATTTAGTTAGCTCCCAATAATTACAATAATTATTTTTTTTTTTGCTTTATCCCAGAATTTGGTGATGATGTCATTGATTTTATCTATAACTTCATCATAAGAAAGAATTGAATTGTTGAGTTTCCAGTAAGAAGACCTGAACAATTTAGCATCATCTGAAAGAGGAATTTTAATAATAATACTTTTATGATCAGATAAAATTGAGGGTAGAATATCTGTTGAGATGTTACAGAGTTCTTTCGAAACAAGCCATAAGTCAATGCGAGACTGACATGAAAGAGTTTTATTACTCCATGTATACATTTTTAAGGATGAATGAGTGTCCCTCCAACTATCCACCAAGGAAAATCTTTGCAAAAACATTTTTAGGAATTTAGAGTTAGAGTTAGCTTTTGGAGGCCATCTATCAGTATTATTGTCTATAACTGCATTAAAATCTCCAAACAGCAAATGTGAATTGGGGTATTTATTTAATAGGGAAAGTATCCGTTTTTCCACTCAACAAAGAAAATTTTCGTTTTCTTTTTATTGATTGAAACCATAAAGATTGGTGACAATCAACATCATATCTGAAATTTCCAGTAAAAGACAGACATACCGACTATTTCGATCACACTCTGACATCAAAACTCTCCCCTTAAAACGATGAAGTAGGATACAGACTCCAGCTGAAGTTGACGTTCCATGGGACATCCATAGGTCCATCCCCCATTGTGATCTCCAAAAGTTAAGATCCTCTTTAACAATGACACTCTTGTAAAAAATAGAAATCAGAATTAAACTGTTTAAGGTACAAGAAAATTGCTTTACGCTTGGTAAGGTTTCTTAGCCCTCTGACAATAAGTGAAAGAATAGACAGAACCATTAGAGTAGAAAAAAAATAGAGAATAAAAACACAGAAAGGAACTTTGAATCTAAACTTTAAGAACAATGTAATATAGTATGAAATTGTTTTTAACCTTAAGAATGTATGCATATTAGAGCATCACAAATTCGGTTGAAAAAAGTTGTATCTTGTTGTAGTGCAATATTTAAAAAAATAAGATTGTAAACATATAAAAATAAGATTGTATACATATATATATATATATATATATATATATATACATATATACATACACATTAGGGGGAAAAAAGTTAAAGTCAAACATGGCTGGTGAGAGTGTGCAGTTCGACGTTCGACTTTTATATGTAGCAAATAACGTTCAGCAAAAAAATCAAAGTTCAGCAGAGTTCAAGGTGGAAATATCTCAGTACCTTCCACAAAAGCCCTTCCTCCAACAAAATATGCCCGCTTGTTCTCTCGTCTTGCTTTCTCTACTAGAGGCCCCAGTTTTCTTCTTTTTTTCTCTGTCCATTGGAGACAGATCCTCGGAAATTCTTAGATTGTTGTTTCTGAGAAAGCGTGAATCCTTTGCTGCTCGCCAGATTGCGTCACAATAGAAGCGTGAGGTAAACTGAAAGATGATCCCTCTAGGCTTTTCGTTATTTGTCTGTGTGCGTCCAAGTCGGTGTACAGTATCCACAATGTATGGGAGTTTATCCTTTGCTTCTGGTAAAATGTGTTGGCAGATCTGGATGATATTTTCTCGAGCATCTTCCTTTTCTAGGACTCCATGAATTCTTAGACTCCAGCGACGCGAGTAGCTTTCAAGATGAGAGAGTCGTTTTTTTTGATCAGTGATTTTTATCTCAGATTTTGAACTTGCGATTTCATTTCACCGAGCTGGTTTTGACATCATTAACTCCGGCGCTAACAAATTCCACAGCTATCTTCACTTCGGCTATCTGCTTGGCGTTCTCCGTGACTGCGTCTTTCATGTTTGCGATCGCCTGGGCATTTTCTCCTATTAGTCGTTCTAGTGCATCTGATCGGTTGTTAATTAGAAGGGAAAGCTTCTTGTATTGAGAGATGACACTGGTAATGTTAGTGTCAAGGCTCTCTATCTTACGTTGTTTGAGTATAGGAGACTTACATGGAGTTTCGGGTAGAGGAGGAAAAACTTCTTCAACAAGCATGAAATCCATAGAATCCATTTCTGAGTTGAGGTAATCGTGTAAGTTTTCCCTTACAAGATTGTTGGAAACTTGCGCCGGTGTTGTCGAGGTAGCTCCCTTAGTCGGGTTATTGACTTTACATGTGTTCTTGTTTTTTCTTTTTTCAGATTTTCCCATTTTTTATATGATCATTACCATTGCTTTGTACAGTATATACAATCAAGTCTTTGGTATTGCACTACAAATCAAATATTTCCATGAATTTGCGGAGCTCTTAGGAACACGTCTTTTCAGAGCGCCATCTTGGCCTCCCTCTCTTGAAGCTTCTTTTGCAGTGTTCAGAAACCTATGGGTGACGTCACGGATACTACGTCCATATCTTTTACAGTCTATGGTTAGCACTCAGCAATCAGAGGATAAGTTATTGTTTTTAATAATTATCTAGATGTTCAATACTGTTAGCTAAATTAAGGACTGTGCTAGGTTAAGTAGTTCAGTAGTTTTTTACAAGTAGCAGATATATATATATAACAGAGTTATATAAGAGCTGCGTTCAGTGCTGCTTTTGGTGATGATATAAGGTTCAAAAGGTAAAAATAATATGTACAAGATTTAACCCAGATGAAAGAAGTAAGCAATTGTAATAGTATTTATAGTAAGTAATACTACGTTTTTGAACCATACTATAGTCAATTGTATTATACTATATATATTGAGGTATTTACAACTTTCTGTTAATGAATGCTACACCACTTTAGAATTGACTATCACAAACTTCACTAAATTGCAGTGTACATTGAAGGATTCGGATTTGAAGGACATGGATCAACTTTTATCCTTTTCTCATCATCCTGTTTTTCATTTTTTTTAATAAAAGATGATTATTGAATAATGAATAAGTTAACACACTGCTTTGTGTAAAAATGTTCAGTGCATTTGCCTGTCTCTTTGTAATTTGAGCCACCAAACTAGGTCAGAAGTCACAGAGACCTTGAGTGGAAATTGTTTAAGCTTAGTTCACTCTGATAATCAACAATCCCTCTTTAAACAAGGAATCTCAGAAACGCAATTTTTCTCTGTGCTTTCTTTTACTTCGCATGCATGCGCATAACAAAGACGTCACACACACTACAAACCACAACCTAACCATACATGGTCTGTCACATCGTGCTGACCATATACATAACATATTGTAACATCTTTCCTTTTTTTCACAGTATTATATGCACTATATGCAAGAAATAACATAACATTGCAACTTGTGCACAAAAACATAACACTATGTTCAAAATTGCACTTTAGTGTCTTAAGAACAATTAAACATGTTTAAACAAAATCTCTCAAGTGTGTTAGTCTCTTAACTATTCTACCACTTCTAGTTATCACAACACTGTTGCTGGTGTTTGAATAGTGTGTGCGTGTTATGTGTGACTGTGGTACTGCCTTTGAATGTCCCTCATCTGTATGATTAGTCTGAGAAATCTTGACAGTGTTTCCTGTGTCTGCTCTCTGTGGTCCTCCAGGCACAGTCCTGAGATGTTGCCGATTTTTCTGTACAACAGTTCCATTTTCTAGCTTGACAGTGTATGATCAGTTTTTGGTCATTCTTTCTACCTTTGCCAGTGTCCAGTGTGCTCTATTTTTCGTGTCCAGCTGGACTCTTACTTGTCCTCCCTCCTGCAGAGGTCTAAGATCTTTAGCCCCTCTGTTGTAGTAGTAGGCTTGTTTGCGTTGGTTGACTTCTACAGCGTGCTCTGTGTTTACAACACCTGGCTGCAGGAGGCTGTCCCATGTCGGCAGTAATGTTTTAGTTCTTCTGCTCATGAGTCATTGGGCAGGACTGGCATTAAATCCTTGAGATGGAGTGTTCCTGTGCTCTAGTATAGCCAGGTATGGATCAGCTTTTGCTCTCTTAGCTTTTTCCATGAGATGTTTTGCCGTCTTAACAGCAGACTTAGCTTTGCTGTTGCTTTGCGGATATGCTGGAGATGACGTCACATGCCAGAATCCCAAGCATTGCTGAACTATTTAAATTCCTGAGAGCTGTACTGTGGCCTGTTATCAGAGATAATTGTGTCTGGGATCCTTTGTCGTGCAAAATGGGCCTTTAGCTTGTGTATCACTGTGCTTGTGCTGGTATCAGTTAGATAATTTCCCAGAAGTTAAATAAATAGTTAACTGTGATGAGATATGCTCTGTTGTTGAATGAACATAAATCTGTCCCGACTTTTGCCCAAGGCCTTATCGGAATGTCATGTGCGCACATAGTCTCTTTCTGTTGTCGCACATCTACAGTTCTAGAAACAGCACATTTTCATCTGTATTCTATAATAGCAGCACAAATCCCAGGCCAGTATACACAGTCTCTTGCTCTTCGTAAACAGCTTTCCATGCCTAGATGTGACGCATGAATTCTCTCCATGATCTCTGTTCTCAGCTTTGCTTGTATTCTGCTTCTCAGGTTTCTTATTTTTATTCTGCATTTTTCTACTGGTTTTAGGGTGCTCTTATTATACATGACCAGAATCTGATCATTTTTTTTCCATCACAGTGTCATATGTAATTACATTACAACTGGCTCCACAGTCTAATTGGAATTTTACTGGTCTTTCTCCTATCAACATGGTTGCAAACAGTTGTTTTTCCTGTGTGTCCTCCCTCATTTGCGAACTAAGGCTTAAGATTTTCTAAAATGGTTTTAAACAAATTTCTGCTACACTGTGTATTCATTTTCTCTTAATATCTCTTGTTTTGCATGTGGCAAAATGAAAAATGGTTTCATTTCACAAAATGGTTCAGCTTGTCACATTTTCTGCATGGCTTTCAATAAGCTGGGCAAATCAGTTTTTTCCACTCATGCTGTTTTCCACAGAATTTACACTTTGTTGGAGTTTGTTTTGCATCCTGACTTTGTTTAATTCTCTGTACTGTGTGAACTTCTTCAGCTTTCTATCCCTGCATGGTCATTACATTCTCTTTTGACAGTTTTGATGCTCTACAAATCCTTACACATTTCTCAAGCGTCAGTTCTGACTCTCTTAATAGACGTTCTCTCACATGTGAGTTCAGTATGCCGCATACAATTCGGTCTCTAATCAGAGACTCTTTAGATGATCCAAAATTGCATGTGTCTGCTAGCTAGCACTTTCAAATCAGCAATATACTTATCAATCATTTCGCCTGAGTTTTGATTTCTGGAGAAAAATTTGTATCTTTCTACTGCTTCCTTCGGTGCTGGATTTCAGTGGTTTCTGAATGCAGTTAACAGCCATTCCAGGGTCAGTATGCCGTCAGCTGGGCGGGCTGCCCCTAGCGTCTTACTCAGTTCTCTCCCGGTTTCTCAGATTAAATACTGGAACACTTTTACCTTTATTTTGTCATTCACATCTATAAGCGATAAATTAATGTACGGGGAAAACTCCTCTTCCCATGCTTTCCAAGCTTTTGATATATTCGTTGCATTCCAGTCAAAATTCGCTGGCGGCTTCAATCTGAAAGCATCCTCCATGATCAGCACTCGTCTCTCTTAATTACTTTCTCCGTAGCGATTTGCCTCAGTCTTTCACTTTTCTTATTAGTAATTTACCGCTGCCACCATGTTTAAGCTTAGTTCACTCT
Source organism: Danio tinwini (assembly GCA_903798205.1). Taxonomy (NCBI): domain Eukaryota; kingdom Metazoa; phylum Chordata; class Actinopteri; order Cypriniformes; family Danionidae; genus Danio; species Danio tinwini. Next base: position 247,875 of record CAIGQZ010032663.1, read on the forward strand.
GATTATCAACTATCCCTCTTTAAACAAGGAATCTCAGAAACGCAGGTTTTCTCTGTGCTTTCCTTTACTTCACATGCATGCGCATAACAATGACGTCACACACACTACAAACCACAACCTAACCATACATGGTCTGTCACATCCTGCTGGCCATATACTGTACATAACATGTTGTTATTATTACTATCTAAAATGTCTTAAGTGATTTTGCTATTTACAGTTAATTATTTTAAAGTGATCCTACTTTTAATTCAAGATAGACTTTGTGTACTGAGAATATAACTGCCTGAATGTAGATTATACCGGTTTTTAACCAGTTTTGATAAAGACAGCTGAGACTACACTCAGCTTTGGGTAAGAAGCAGATTGTACTTTAAGTGTGTGTGTGTGTGTGTGTGTTCTATTTGATTGTGGATCAGTTTTCACAGGTCTGGAGTCAGCTCCAAACAGTCTAGTGGATGTCTGACATTTATGCTTAAGATATTGTTCAGAATTGTACGCATGCACCCACGTGGAAATTTTCTAAGTCTATCTGTGTTTTAACCAATCAGGTTAGAACACCTATATGTATGACGCAGTTAATGACATTATGTGAGAGTATAATTGTTATTGATTTATGATTGTAAGCAGAGCAGTCTTGGCACTCATTGCGAGTGTTGAAGCTGGCTTCTGCTGATGAAACTGCAAACTATCTTCAGTAAACTTTATTTATTTGAATGTCTGACTCAGGCTCTTCTTCATCTGACAGACTGGTCATTTTTTGGGTTAAAACTGTAAATTACATCTACAGCATGTGTGTGTCTGTGTGTGTAGTAGGGGTAATTTACAGTAATTTGTGTACATATACATAGCTATTTAAGACTAAACATTTAATGTACAAATGTAGTAATAAAAGGCATTTATCTGCAAAACGTAAAACAAATTTTAAAGCAGGTTCATTTCTTCTGATTTAGGTTCACAACTTGCATCCTACAACATGATGCGGAAAGCAACTAGGTGAGGGAAACACCATCCATCACTTGACTCACTTGACTATGGAGGGTCCATATTGAGCATCTCATCTGCAGTGTGAAGCAACACAAGCTGGACAGTCATCATGTTTCTGTATTACAGCGAGTATCAGCCAGCTTTACACAAAGCTTGCTTTCTGCCTTTTTAGTAAAGACTTGAGCAAAATATTAAAGTTGAGATAACATTTGATGGATAATTATGAACTTGAATTTATTCCTGTAAAAAATAATATAAAAATTAAACTGTACATAATTTATGCAGTGTTGCCTGCATGGCAGAAATATAAATTTGTTAATATAATAAACATTAATGTTCAATGCATTAATGCAAACATGTAAACATAAATAAGATCAATCTGATTTAACATTTGCAGCAATGTAAATATTAATAACTTTAGATATTTGCTCTGTAAATATGTAGGATTTTTGTGCATAGAGAATAATAAGGTGGCTACCACCATCAAATGTTGTACCACCTTCGTCTGTTTCAAGTAGTAAAAATATAGTGAATGACATTTTCAACATGAAAAAACCCTGAAATATCTACATATAAGTAACTAGACATTTGCACTGCAGTTATGTAAATATAAATTATTTAACATATTAATGTTAAACATTTCCCTTACAGTAATGTGTAAAAATACAATATTAAACGATTATCAAATTAAAAGTTGTATGAGTGTGTTTTTGTTCAAATCTGTAGTCATCTTGACAGGTAAAAAAAGAAATGGTCAGCTTTCTCTCGAATAGTCTGAAACATTTTTAGTAGGTGTAGATGAGCTGGATCATCATGTCATCTTGAGCATAAATAACTTCCTACTCAGAGTTCCTCATCGGCCAAAAATACACTGATCTCTCCTTTAAGGACATAAAGTACACAAACATGCAAATAGATGGATAGACAAATAGAAACAATGTTGCAGGTAATTAAAATATAACAAAAACCCTGTATGAACCAGACAAGACAAGCTTTTAATTGCTATCATTATATATAGCATAATATGCACCCGTTCATGCAAAATGAACGATGTAACTAAAATGTACAGTTTGAACCTCTTCTCTTTGCTGTTTGTTGTGATAGCTCTCTGTCTCATGATTCGATTAAAGTCATAATCTTCACAGTAATCTGAGGAAACACTTATAAACAGCGAGTGTATTCTATCATCTTCTCCTTCTCCATCCGTGTACAATGATCGCTGTCCACTGTTACTTAGAAAAACTACAGAACCATCTAGCAAAATCCTTAGCTTAGCTAACAGTATTGAACATAGATAATTATTAAAAACAATAACTTACTCTTGAATTGCTAGATGCCTAGCTGCCCTTTGTCATGTGTGCTGCTGACATACAAAAACCTCCCATCTCATTGGCTGGCTCTAGCCAATACTGACTATGCTGTTCTTTTTTTGGTATATACATTTCTGTAGAGTTAATGATATTTATCCAACATCTTTGAAAAAAACTCAAAAAAAAATCTTAGAAATTATTCTTCTGCAGCTAAGTCCCGTTGGCTACTGGCCTTGTTCATTGGTCAGGCATTGACCAATAAAACAGCTTTACCCCTGCCTCGCTCCTCCCCCGCCCTCACTGCTTGCGCCTCTGGATCTACGAGTGCACAAATAAGTTCTGCTACAGAGATTGCGCACGATGTGTAGCAGTCGAAAGTCAATCTGAGAGGTTGTGAGAGCTGACCTATGGTTGTACAGCAAAGCCGCAATTAAATTTGACATGCACAGCTGTGTCTGTCATTTTGTATTTGTGAATGACATTTTACAACTATTATTAATCTGCAACAACTATTAATCTGCAACTTTGAATTTAAAACAAAAGTGTGTTGATTATTGTGTGTGTGTATGCAAATCGAGGCATTCATACCTTCATATAAAATCTCCTTGGCAAAAACTGCTTGTAAGTTATTATATTTTCTATGTAAACATCCTAAAAGTAGTTTTGTGTTTAATTTATAATTGATTGTTGACTCAAACCTTTTATTTGATTGTAATTAAGTTATCTTAGTCCCTGTACAAGCTACACCTAAATGTATTTTTTGTATCTATTTTCAGTTTCACTTCTTTGTTCATGACTACATTTGACAAGAGTCTCTATTAAACGAAGCTAGAAGGCTATATCCTATATCCTGTAATTTATGACAGGAGTTTGGCTGGCTGTTTAGTCTTGGTTAAAAACACCAATTGGAGGACAGTACTATGAAAAAGCACTTTGGTTGGAAAATCAGAACGTTGATTATGTGCAAGGGATTGACAAACGCCATGCATGAACATAAGGACGACAATAAAGCTTCTCAGATACGTGCTGGCAGCAGTCACACATCGATTTCAGACGCTAGTGCATCAGCAAGAGCCCATGCCAGGGCAGAAGCGGGCCATGTTTGTGCATCCTTTGCTGAAAAAGAAGCCAGGATAAAAATTGAGCAAGCAGAGAAGGCAGCTAAAGCACTCCTTGATAAAGCTAGACTTGATGCTGAATTGAATGCTCTAACACTCCGAATGGAGGTGGCAGCAGCTGTAGCACAGGCAGAAATATTAGAAGCAGCAGAACAGTCAAAGCTATCAGATGACCGTAGCACTAAAAAATCTCTGAAAGAAGAATCTGTACAGCGTACAAATGACTATGTTACACAGTAAGCTGAGTTAAAGAATTACCCAGTCGGTAAATTCATAAAACAAGAAAAAAAGTATGGTTACATGGGACAAGACAGTTGGATCATTTCCCCGATTCCTCGTCCACAGATTCAGAGTAAACCTTCAGACAAAAGCGATGCCCTGTCTGATTTCTACTTTTCACCACTCAAATTAAGTCCTGACTCCCCTGATATTGGTAACCATCGGTGGTCACGTCCTTAGTTTGGAGTTCACAACAGTTAAAATGCTACAGCTCTGAACAATGCTTCTCAGGTGGAATCGGTTAAAGACCCCACCATGACACAGTTTGTTAAGTTTCTGGCATGCCGCGAATTAGTACTACAGGGCTCTGTCAGTTCAATGAGAAACCTGAAAGTTTCAGAGCATGACAATCCTCATTTCTAAATGCTACAAAAGACCTGGACATATCACCTAGTGATAAGTTGGACCTATTAACTTAGTGGCTAGGAAAGGAATCAGGCCAGTATGTAAACAAGATATGTCTTATGCATGCGAGTAATCCACAGATGGCTCTTAGGAAAGCCTGGGATAGGTTGATCGAGTGTTATGCTTCATCTGAGATAATTGAAGATGCACTGTTCAAGAAGCTGGATATTTTCACTAAAATTTCCAGCAATGACTTTTTGAGATTAAGAGAGCTAGGACATCTTCTCATGGAAATCTTATCAGTGAAGCAAGATGGATACTTGCCTGGGTTGTCTTTTTTTAATACAGTTCAAGGCATTAGTCCTATAGTAGCTAAACTTCCACATTCTCTTCAAGAGAAATGGGTAGTCCCCGTATCCAAATTTAAATCAGAACACAAGGGCCTTTTTCTCCCTTTTGCATTCTTTGCTAAGTTTATTTGCTATGAGGCACGCATCAGAATTGACCCCAGTTTTTCACTTATCCATTCCAATGATATCGTCTCAAAGGAAAGACAAATCCCCAGGATGACAAGAGGTTCACTGTCAGCACATAAAACTGTTTCGTGAGACAAAATAGTAGAGAACTTAGAAAAGCACTGTCCGATACATAACAAACCACATTCTTTGGAAAAGTGTCATGCTTTCAGAGCCAAATCTATTGAGAAGAGGAAATCTTTTCTCTGTGAAAATGGAATATGCTATAAATGTTGCAAATCTGCTACTCATCTGGCCAAAGATTGCAAGATAGCAGTCACTTGTAGTGAATGTGAGAGTAATCACTATGTCACTGTGATGAATCCAGGCCCACTTTCATATGTGTCTAAGCCTCTTACACCACGAGAGACCCACAATGGAGAAGGAGATGACAATTTATTGTCAACAACTACAGTAACATCTCACTGTACTGAGATCTGTGGCAAGGGGCGACCAGGAAAATCATGTTCCAAGATGTTTGATGCAAGTATTCTCTTTGAATCAGCTGGAGAAGGCTGTCAAAATTTATGCTGTGCTCGATGATCAAAGCAATTGCTCATTGGCTAAAACTGATTTCTTTGAGTTATTTGGCATCGACAGCAAATCTTCCTCCTATTCTCTTCGGACATGTGCTGGAGTTATGAATATGTCTGCAAGGAAAGCTGAAGGCTTTATAAAATCACCAGCTGCAGGAGGGGTTTCTTTTGTCTTACCACCACTCATAGAGTGCAATCAAATACTTGCCAGCAGATCGAAAAATATCTACTCCAAGCATAGCTTTGAATCACTCTCACCTGAAGTCAATCACATGCCAAATTCCTAAACTAGACCCCAAAGCCAAGAAACTTCTCTTACTGGGTAGAGACATTATTAGAGTGCAATAGGTCAGACAGTAAATTAATGGCCCTCATAATTCACCCTTTGCCCAAAAATCTGACTTGGGATGGGTTATAGAGGTATGTTTGGGAAGCACTCACAAACAAAGTGTGAGCACTTTCAAAACCCAGATATTAGAGAATGGCCGCACCACTTACTTTACACCCTGCACCAGTTATATGTCCCTAAAAGAGGAATCTTGCTACAGCTGGGAGCCTAAGGATTTTGTTCTCGGCATGCTCGAGTGACTTCACTGTCGCTGTTACGGTAGCCTCGCTGCGTGTGTTTGGAGCTCTGTCGCGTTGATTCGTAGTTTACATTTTTATTATAAAATGCCTCCACATTCACTAAGTATTTGTCTCTCCTACTTAGTGTGAACAAACCCTTAAGACATTTTATACAACACTTTATACAAACAAATCTACTTAAAAACATTATGTCTCTCGAGCATCTGCTTGTTGTTTGTAGCTTTAGTCTGCTAGCACCGCTAGTCAGTTAAAGCTACCGACTTCTTTCATTCACTAATTTTCTCACTTACTGGCTTTGCTCTTCACCCTGTATGATGTCGCTTGTGTGTCTGTCCACAAGGAGAGGCATCGATGGAGGCGTTGGAGCTGGAGCTGGAATCAGTGGAGAGCCAGATTGGTGATTTTCAGATGAAGCGAGCGCAGCTCAGAGAACAACAGCCTTGCTCTGTGTGCCCAGTGCACTATACAACCACGACACTCCGTCTACCTCAACCCCGTGTGTTCCTCTGTTCAGGCCCAGCACACAGAGGATGCGGTTCGCTACCACGGCCCCTGGGTCCAGCCGTGTAAGGTGCTTACCAGATTCCAGGGCAGAACGTCTTCTCCTCCTGTGTTCGAGATCTCCACAGAGAACCGCTTCACCCCTCTCCGCAAGAAGGATCGTGATGTGGCTATCATCGGTGACTCCATCGTCCGCCATGTCCGCGCTGCTTCCACTTAAGGTAACAACGTATGCACTTTTTGCTTTCCTGGGGCTTGCATTAAGAATATTTCTGCACAGATACCTACTATCCTGAGCGCTGGATACCACTTGGGGACGAACGACACCAGGCTGCGCCAGTTGGAGATCCTGAAGAGGGACTTCAGGAGCCTGATCGAGATGGTTTAACGCACCTCGCTCGCCACGCAGATCATCGTTTCTGGACCGCTTCCTACCTACCGCCGAGGAAATGAAAGGTTCAGTAGACTTTTTGCTCTGAGTGTATGGCTATTAACATGGTGTAATGAACAGAAATTGCTCTTTGCCAATAACTAGAATCTTTTCTGGGAGTGTCCTAGGCTTTTTCGTGCTGACGGGCTGCACCCCAGTCGAGCTAGAGCTGAACTCCTGTCGGACATCTCCAGGGCGCTTTGTTCTGTCTGACTAGTAAGTGAAAATTCACAAAATACACATTTTAGCTATATAGACTCTTGTTCGTCCCACTTAAATCATAGTAATACACATCTAGCTAACCCCATAGAGACTGTGTCTGTTCCTTGTGTTATTAGATCAAGAAATATATGTACTGTGTGCTCTAGAAAAAAATCTATTAAGAATAAAGCCAGAAAAAACGATAAAAAGTTAAAATACAAATTTCGTAAAGCTTGGTCTCCTAAACATCAGGTCACTAGCACCTAAAGCACTTATCATAAATTAAATAATAACAGATAACAATCTTAATGCACTCTGTCTTACTGAAACCTGGCTAAAACAAAATTACTATATTAGTTTAAATGAAGCAACTCCTCCAGGATTTACATATAAGCATGAAGCTCGTCAAACTGGTTGTGGTGGTGGAGTTGCATCAATCTTTAGTGATATTCTTAATGTTAATCAGAAAAACAGACTTATGTTTAACTCCCTTGAAGTATTAGTGCTTAATGTTATACTTCCCGATATTATGCAAAAACCTATAATATCTCTTGCTTTAATCACCATATATAGACCCCCAGGACTCTATGTCAATTTTCTAAAAGAGTTTTTAGATTTTTTTTCTGACTTACTAGTTAAAACTTATAAAATACTAATTGTAGGAGACTTTAACATCCACATAGATGACGCTAACAATACAATAGGGCTCGCGTTTATGGATTTACTACATTCACTCGGGATAAAGCAAAACGTTGTTGACCCAACCCATCACTTAAAGCATACATTAGATTTTATTCTGCCTTTTGGTATTGAGGTAATTGATGTAGACATTATACCAGAAAGTGATGATATTACAGACCACTACCTCTTACTATATAAGCTGCGTTTACCTGAAATTAACAGATCTGCTCCGATATACCGCCCTGGTAGAACTATCGTTCCATCCACCAAAGATGAATTCACAAATAACTTACCTGATTTTTCTCTATTTCGAAATGCACCTGCAAACGCAAATGACCTTGATGTATTAACCAGCAACATGGATGCCATCTTTACTGGCCCACTAAATACTGTGGCACCCATCAAATTAAAAAAGACTAGAGAGAATAAAACTACACTATGGTACAATAGTTATACTCGCGCTCTCAAAACAGCAACCCGTGCCCTGGAACGTAAATGGAAAAAAACTAATTTAGAGGTTTTTAGAATTGCATACAAAAACAGTATGTCCAGCTATAGGAGGGCTCTAAAATCTGCCAGGGCTGAGCACCTCCGCAAACTGATCCGCAAAATAATCATAACAATCCTAGATTTTTATTTAGCACCGTTGCTAAATTAACAAATAATCTGTCATCTTTGGAACAAAATGTCCCACCGCAAATTAGTAGTGATACCTTTATGAATTTTTTCAGTGATAAAATACAAGGCTTTAGAATGAAAATAGATGATGTTAAACTTTCTGCACCACCTTATACTTTAGATCCAGTAAACATTCCACTGAATCAAAATAATCTACAATGCTTCAAAATCAGAGAACAAGAAGAGCAAGATAAAGTTATAAATAGTTCTAAACCAGCTATGTGTATGTCATCCAGTCTTACACTGGCTGCCTGTTACGTTTCATGTTGACTATAAAATATTACTACCTATATCTTACCTATAAAGTTTTAAATAATCTAGCTTCTGTTTATCCAACCTTTTGTCTCGCTACAATCCAACCCGCTCTTTAAGATCTCAAAACTCAGGGCTTCTGGTAGTAGCTAGAATAGCAAAGTCAAGTAAAGGAGGTAGAGCCTTCTCATTTATGGCCCCTAAACTCTGGAATAGCCTTCCTGATAATGTCCGAGGCTCAGACACACACTCGCAATTCAAAACTAGATTAAAAAACTATCTTTTTAGCAAAGCATACACTCAGTGCATCATTTAGCGCAGGGGTTCTCAATCCTGTTCCTGGCGATCGACCTTCTAGCTGATTTCAGCTCCAACCCTGATCGAACACACCTGAACCAATTATTTAGAATGTAAGCAGCACTTGATAATTACAGGCAGGTGTGTTTGATAAGGACTGCAACTGAAAACTGCAGGAAGGTCGATCGCCAGGAATAGGGTTGAGCACCCCTGATTTAGCGGTATGACGCATGAGTGTGCCCCACGCAGGTTTTTTGCACCTTGTTTATATAAACGAGGTGCAAAAAACCTGCGTGGGGCACACTCATGCGTCATACACCTAAATGATGCACTGAGTGTATATACACTATGAACAGCAGCTACGCTAATTATTTTCTTTATTCTCTATTTCCACCTGGGGGTACTCATCCCGAGGCCCTCAGATTATGCAGCACCACTGATGCGATCCAAGACCAGCGACAAGATGATCCCAAGGTTTTCATAATCTTGGACCAGGTCGTATCCTGAGCAGCTGCTGTGGTGGTCATGGAAGAGTAGTGATTATTAAACCACACTGAACTGAGCTAAGCTGAACTGAACTTAAAACACTGAAAACTGAACTGACACTGTTTCAATTTACTATAATGTTCTTTGTGAAGCTGCTTTGACACAATCTACATTGTAAAAGCGTTATACAAATAAAGGTGAATTGAATTGAATTGAATATAAAAACAGCATGTACACAACCTCAGAAAACAGTCTCGGCTGTAACGTGTTTTGAGAAAGACAATGAACTATCCATTGAGGATGCAGCATTCCTGAGGATCATGGATTGTGAGGTTTACAAGGATGAGGAAAACAGCTGGGTAGCTCCATTACCCTTCAGAGTGCCAAGACAAGTACTGCCCAATAATCAAGAACAAGCCCTTAATAGATTTCATTCTCTGCAGCGTACTCATAAAAAGAAACCTGAGATGGAAAAGCAGTTTGTTGCGTTCACATGAAGAAAATTCTGGACAACGACTATGCTGAACCCGCACCACCATTAAAGGAAGATGATGAGTGTTGGTTCTTGCCAATCTTTGGAGTTTACCACCTAAAAAAACAGAGCAAATTAGGGTAGTTTTCGACTCTAGCGCCCAACATCACAACATCTCCCTTAACAACGTCTTGATGATGGGCCCTGATCTGAACAATAACTTGCTGGGAGTCCTTCTTCTGAAAGGAACTTGTAGCTATTACAGTTGACATCCAACAAATGTTCCATTGTTTCAAGGTAAGGGAGGATCATCAGAATTTCCTTAGATTCTTCTGGTTTAGAGACAGTGACCCTACAAAGCATGTCATTGAGTACTGCATGAAGATACATGTCTTTGGTAATAGTCCTTCCCTGGCAGTTGACATTTATAGGCTAAGGCGAGCCACTTATGAGGTTGAAAATGTACATGGCTCAAATACAAGGCAGTTCATAGAAAGACATTTTTATGTGGAGGATGGGCTTGTGTCTCTACCTACCAATGATTAGGCAGTCAATCTTCTCCAAAGAACATGAGCATCAGAATCGAACCTTCGATTGCATAAAATTGCCTTCAACAGCACAGTTGTTGTTGAGAAGTATTCAACTAAGTTGCCAGTTTAAAGGTGATGATCACTGTAGTGCATTGGTTAGAATGCATAAGTCTGGTTGAGTTAACTTCAGTTGCTTTATTCCACTGGTAAATAGAAATGTGGTTCTACAAAAGGAAATAACAATAAACTATATTAAATAAAAGTTACAACTGTCATGCAACATTAAACATAGTGTAGATGGATCAAATAGTACATACAGGTAAGTAGTTAACTGTAAATGGATAATTGTATTTAGATGCGGAGAGCAGAATGAGATGATGTCTAAATTACTGCCAACTGGGTGTTTATGACACAAACTGGATCACATGTTGCATGAGATATAGAAAGGCAGAATAATCATATATACTAACTAATGCAATATAAACAGGTTGAAATTGAACAATATACACAATACTAGTGACTTATTAACTAAAATAACGATATGAGTATACAAATTAGCGGCAGATAACTATTGCTGCGTCCTCTCGATCACGGAGATCATAAACATCAAATTAGTGATGTAGACAGCACAAACGCTCTGTTAGCTCGCTCCTTATGTTTCAGTAGACGTACAGTACATAAACGTTTGTGTACTCACTGTTTAAAACACGCACAAATTTTCTAAACAACGCTAATTATTAACACACAACTTCACGGCTCGTTGCTTCACTCAGACTGCATCGTTCTCTCACATGCTCACGCGTATGTCTTTCAAAGGCATATGTGATTAGCAGTCCATTAGCGACCTCTACAGGACAGGTTTGTGTAATGCTTTGAAACAGCCGCCCCCAAATTTGTTTCACAAATTTGCAGTCACTGTAGAAACACTTTGCTCTAATCATCTGATACAGTGGGGAGGCGAATCAGCTTGCTAGTCGGCCTGATCGATCCTTCACTTGAACCTCTGCTGTTTGTATTCGCCCATCGGCTCCTGGGAACACCTTGATGGCTTGTCCAATTTGCCATAGTGCTCTGGGCAGTTGAGGGTACACAATAAGAACCACTGTATCTGATTGTAGAGGATTTGTTTCCGTTTGCCATTTTTCTCGAGTTTGCAGGGCAGGCAAGTAATTCTTCATGAACTGGGACCAGAATCGGTCAGCAAGGACTTGACAGGATCTCCAGCGCCGCTGACTGAGCGCTGCTGAGTCATGGTAAAGTATGTTTGGTAAAGAAGGGTCTAGCCGCCCCATAAGGAGAATATTTGGGGTTACTGGGTCTGGGTCAGCCACATCAAAAGAGATGTAACCTAACGGCTTAGAATTTAGGATTCCTTCAATTTCAATTAAGATGGTGTTAAGCATCTCTTCTGTCACAGACTGGGCATTGAGGGTGGCATATAACGCTGTCTTTATGGAACGGATTTCCCTTTTCCAGGAACCTCCAAAGTGCGGGGCACTAGGGGGGTTAAATATAAACTTAATCTGGTTCTCTGCTAGGAGCGTTTGCAGGGAAGGGTGCATGTCTTTGAAGCAATCACTGAGTTCTCGCTCACCCCCTTTAAAATTAGTCCCTTGGTCAGACAGTACTTCAGCGGGATTGCCTCTGTGAGAAATAAACCTTCTCAAGGACATCAGGAAAGAATCTGTGTCAAGACTAGTTAAGACTTCTATGTGCACTGCCCTTGTTGTCAAACATTTAAATAGGATCCCCTATCTCTGTTCGTTTCGGCGACCTAATTTTACAAGAAAGGGGCCAAAGCAGTCCATTCCAGTTGAAAAGAAGGAGGGACTGTGAAGGCGCAGGCGGGCAGGAGGCAAGTCTGCCATGCGAGGAACCACTGGCTGAGCTCTCCATTTTCGACATTCCACACAGCCACGTTGCTTCTTTCGAACTGCCTCGCAGCCACATAGTATTGTTACGGCCAGCTCGCTCCCGACTGTACCATAAAATAGGATCAGATACACAAAAGGTATATAATGAAATCAACATTTATTAAAGGGAATAACAAAGTACAACAAACTGTCTAGGGTTTGAAAGAAATAAGAAATCAACTGAAATTCTCTCAACAAAATACAACACAACTAAGACGGCTAAACAAAAAGAGTTGGAACAAAATGACCTCTCTGGGGAATAACGGTCCACCAGAGGAAGTCCCGTTCTTCACAAAAAATTCAAATATATACACACATCCTCCACCCATAAATTAACTAATTAACTGTGATGTCACACTGCGAGGCCACCGAAAGGTAAGAAAAGGGAAGACAGGGTCGTAACAGTATCCAGTACTTGCGTCTTAACTCCTTTCAGAGCCAGGGTGCTTTAGGTTACTGTCAACATGTCTGATGAGCATCTTAGTCACTGGGTACTTTGGATCTAATACAACTGGATGAGCAGTCTCTAGTTCCAACTGGTTGCATCTGCGCAGTCTGCCACAGACACAAATGATGTTCATTTTTCCATCAAGTTCAGGTGCTAACATAGCTAGGCGACTTGATGATGGCACTGGTTTACCAGCAGTAAGAAACTGAGTCTTCTCTGGAAAGCTCTCTTTCAGGGCAGCTCTTAGACTCTCTAATTCTGCCTTCTGGTAAGTGTCTGCGGTAGAGCTTGGAGAGTCAGATGGGGCCGCCCCATGTAGATACTGAGCAGTTGTTTTCAACAAGTCATTAAAGCAGTGAAAATCTTTGGGGTCAGGATGGGCAGGAGTTTGTAACTATATTTAAGCAGGAAGCTGGTTTACGTAACTCTTCTGAATCATCCTCTCTGGGGCCAACTGGGATATTTGGCCAGTATTTAGGTGAAAGCCACAGAAAGCGAGGTCCCTTGACCCATCGATTCTCACCTGTCAGCTCCAACAGGGTTTTTTCCCTTGTGATGTCATCAGCTGGGTTATTTAGTGAGTCCACATAGTGCCAGCTTGTGCTGTCAGTTAGATCCTGAATCTTGGTGACTCTTGTCCCCACAAACACCTTGAACCGGCAGGAGTCAGAGTGAATCCAAGTATAGACTGTGGTTGAGTCTGTCCATAGCGTGACTCAATCAATGTTTAGAGTCAGTTCTCTTTGTAGCAGATGTGCAAGTTGGGCGCCAGTGAGTGCGGCACACAGCTCCAGCCTTGGTATTGACAGCTGCTTCGTAGGAGCTACTCGTGATCTTGAGGTAATAAAAAACTACTTCTACTTGGCCCTGTTGATCTTCAGTGCGCAGGTATCCAACACACCCATAAGCCCGTTCTGACACATCACAGAAGATATGGAGTTCTTTTGTACAACTGGGGTGGTCTAGTTGAGGTTTTGTGTAGCATCGGGCCAAGCTCAGTTTCTCCAGGTGGGGCAGTTCACTCTCTCATGCTACCCAAACTTCTAGTATGTCACTAGGTAGTAACGCGTCATCCCATTCTCTCTGTTATTCCATAACATCTGAACAAGAGTTTTGGCTCTTGTGGTGAATGGTATTAAGAGTCTAATTGGGTCATATTGGCTGGCCAACACTCTGTAAATGTTCCTCATGGTTGTGGGGCTTGCTTCCCTCAAGTGGGATTTGTATATTAGTGTGTCAGATTTACACCTCCAACGTAGTCCCAAAACAGGTTCCTGCTGGTCCATTTGGCTCTGGTTAAGCCATTGCTCACTTTCTTTGGAAAGTATTGCTAGAGGTGTTGTGGAAAAAACATTCTGGTCTGCAAAATATTTTCTAAGTTTCTAAGTCAAAGTCTTCAAAAAAATGACAGTCTGAGATCTCTGAAGTCTTTAGGCAAAGCAGTTTATTGTTACAGCATCAGTAACAACAGAGACAGGTCGTTCGAGTGTCTGATGAGTAAAGGCTAGCACACACTATACACTTCTTTGTCTTTAATACTCCACCCAAATTTACACATTACACACCTCCATCAGCTTCTCCACTAATAGGATCTCAAATCTCTCAGGTTTCCACTACCAATAGAATCTCAGTGTTTTTTTATGGATCCTACCCATGTCCAGTTAAGGTATTTCCTTCCTACTTCAAATGTGATGACTCAGTCAAAAAACAATGCTCAACATTATATCTTGTTCACTGTCCACTGAGCTGTCAACTGTAAGTTCAGCTGAAGTTCATGAGTACTCATAATTCAGTCATTAGTCTGAATTAGGCAGTCATTACAAATGAGTGTGGGTGCACCCGCAGGTGTGCCTTATCATGATGTACAGACCATAGCGCAAGTGTCCTTATGGCCTTGCTTCCATAAATCTACTGTCATTGTGACATTTCATCTTGCTCTTCTAATTTGCTCTCCTAATTTCTCTTCTCATCCCTGACAGCATTTGCACAAGGTGGCTTTTTATGTCCCGTTATGGGTAACAATACAACAGATAGATAATATCAATAATAATAATAATAATACTGAAATCACTCAAATAAGCATATAAATGAGAGTAATAAATTCCTTAGAAATTCATCAAGACACAATGAATTCCCCATCAAATCCCCCTTACAGGGACTATATCAGAAGAAAGTCCCTCTCCTAACACTCAACCGGAATGCAGCATAAGGTACCCACATATCAGTCTAATCAACCTCACTAATGCAACAAAAATTTGCCCTTCACAGTCTACCAAATGTCAGCAACCCTATGTTGCACTCCAGTGGAGAGGCGGAACCAAACATCTCCCCCCTCATTTGATTAGAAGTGAGTAAAAGATCCCCCCCCCCTTATCTAACAACCAATCCAGGGGATTACAAACCACATTTAGTACAAACAATACAGACAATACATATGATATAATAAAGCATGTAAATTCTAAAGCATGCACTTGTAAAGTTTAGCCTTGCAGTAGTAGTAAAAATATAAGTTTCTTACTTAAGTGTAAAGGAAGATATATGCAAAAAGAAATAAATATAAACTTCTAAAGATAAAAGAACATTCACAGTATCTCCCAAAAAGATCACGGTCTTGAGATAATTGTTTCCCACGTTGCCAGAGGTACTACTGAGTACTGTCTGGTGTTGGAGCTAGCAGCGGGCTTTTAAGCCACCAGTAGAGCCTACTCTTACAGCATCCGCCAGCTTTTGAGATGATCATTGGTTCCCTTAAGCACTCAGTTCCTTTTTCCCTGTAAGTAATAGGTTAAATGTAATCCTGGCAGCTTCGATGAATGTCGATTTTATACCCAGAAATATTATATATCATATTCATCAAACTGTAATATTGCAGATTATATGGTAGATATCCTTCATTTCAGGTCCTCCTGTTTGCATTATCTTGTAGCACAGATAATGACATGCTTGAAACCCTCTTTTCATTTGTGTCATTCTGATAAAAAGAACAAGAGAAAAAAAATAGAAAAACGTAGGATTATTTGCATTGTATAATTTTTTTTTTTTGCTTATTTATGAAAAAGAGAGTCTAAGTGCCAAAAATCAAAACATCCTCTAACTACCTTCCTACAATATTCATTATTCTAATAGTCTGTATACGCTAGAAAAGCAAATAAAATAAAATACACTTTATACACTATCTCCCTTCCTTTTCCATTAAACAAGAATAACATGAAAACAAAAATACGGCACACTCTCAAAATAAAAATGTTTGATACTCATCCAACCAAGTTTGGGCTCATGTTTTCATATTCTGACCACTGTGAGCAATCGTTCTCATAATGTGGATCCTCATCCGAGGATTTTGGAAGCATATTTTCATAGTCATAGTCACTGTTGAGGTGGGTTTGCACAATTCCTTGTACTTGCACAGTAACCATCTGTCTGGCTGCAGCACTGGCTAGCATCGATCTGAAGAATGGCACAACACAGCAAAAAAGTAAAGCAAAAACAAGTATGACAACATCCAAATACATCAATCTTTAATCAACCATCATCCCCAAGATCCAAATATGGAGGCAAACCAAACACTCAAGTTTTTGTCTTGTCCAGCATTTTCCTTGACTATGATCCACCTGTGGCTGTTTATTTGGAATATAGATGCAGCAGTAGTCCCCTTCAGTTTATCGGGGTAACTTTTACCTTTCCAGTAAGGCTGAGAAGTGGATTGTTGATAGGTCTCATTCAATTCCATTGTCCGATTGTCCTTCACCTGGGGAAAGATTATCTCTTGACTCATGTTCACATGTGCATTCTGTATTATTATTGAAAGTAATAATACAGTGTAAGGCATAGCAATGCATTTACCTGATTTATTTAGTGTCACACAAATTTTATTCAGTAATCAGTTTTCAGTATTGCCTTCAAAGTTCCATTAACCCAATCTATTATTCAATTAATCAATCAATCAAGCCTTTATGTGTCACATATACCTCCATGTATTCACATACACTGACATATAGTGAAATTGGACCCCCCCGACCATACACAAACATCACATTTCAGGGAAAGACAGGTCAACGGGAGGTAGCATTTAGAAAAAAGGGAAGCAAGATACATAAGGAAAAACTCCCTCTCACCCTGCTCTTAAATTAGGGCAGAGTGTGACCAGGGATCAAAAAAGCCTTGGCAATCAAGCACATAAACGCATAGACAAGACAAAACATCGCAACAGGGAATTGGAACAGGGGATGTGAATATAGTCCGGTAAGGGCGGCCAGCCATCCGTCCTGCAGCTGTAAGAAGCGCTGGTCACAGACCCGCCTACCCCCTCCAGTGGGTGAAAGCACACGAAGGCGTTGGATAAGGGCTCGGTAATGAAAGTCTTATCTGTAGCTGTGTATGTGTGTGTGTGTGTAAGCCTGTAGAGTCCAACAGGTGTCCTTGACAGGGAGCAGGAATTTCAGAGCGTCTCCTTATCTTGCTATCCGGGAGAAGTTGTTTTTCTCCAGCCGAGGCCATCTGGCTGGGAAAACACTGGGAGCCAAAAGAGAAGAAAGTATTTCAAATTTAGGTCAATATCTGCCAATTTTACAGATATTTAATGTCCGTCACTGGTCTCCAGTCCTGGCCAAATCTTGTTGCAAAGCCGCTAATTTCACCCTGATGTTTTAAAATTTGCGGTCTAACACAGCAGTCTGATTAGCAGCATACCTGCCCATTATAGTTTCAATCAAGCTGGCCAGCTTGGTGGGGTTTTGAGCAGCACTGACCGCTTTTATCAATCGTCGATACCCCAGGGCCCCGCATAAGCCCATCAGCAGAAACCCTGTTATCAAAGTTCCGAATAGGTAGATATCTTCAATATCCTCCAGGGACAGAGCAGCCAGGCACACGACACGCCACTTCTCCCACCCGTCCATCACGTATCCAGCTGCAAACGTCCCGGCAGGACAAGTGGGCTCTCCCGAGCTCAAACTTCTCGTTGAGAAGATGGTGTCAATCACGTTCAGAGACCAGTTGATCAAATCCATAATTCCTTATTCGTTTGGATAGCAGGGCACGGAGAGCCTCAGAGATAGAATAAGACGAGACAAGAAGAGCCAGCCAGGGAAGATAAGGAACGGAGAGGGTAAAAGTGTGACCGCCTTCGTCGAGAGCCAAAGAATCCTTGGGATTGGGGGTGGTAAGCACATCTTAACCCTTTTTTATATGCAATTGTTGGATTACTGTTTTAACTGTTTGTTTAATAAGTGCTGATTCGTTATCTGAACTTATCTCAAAGGGGATTCCAAATCTAGGAATAACTTATTTTGTTAGGAATTTAATCACAGTCTCAGCAATCTGCGCTGCTAAATGTACAGCCTCTACCCATCTAAATTTGTCTATGATCACAATATGTACCTTTTGCTTCTTACTGATTTAATCATATCAACAAAGTTCAATACAAAATGCTTAAATTGTCTTTCTCTTTTCTTTTTTTTATTGAATTCCTTACCTTTTTAACTACAGCATAACACATGATCTCTTAAATCATCTCTGAAGCAATAACAGTCCACAAAGTAATCAAGTTCTGCATTAGATATTTGGTCTGACTCTAGGTCTTAATCTGTTGAATGCTAATGGTTCGGTCATACATTCACGTGATGTTCTTTCTCCTTTGAGAAGAATGTAATTAGCTGAGTTTACTGTATTGCAACTTTTATTGTTATATCTGGAAAAACCAATAGTGTCAGATATACTTCTGGCCTGAGTCAGAACAAATCTTTGCTTTACCAATTCAGCTACCTTGTGATGTATATATATAATTAGTGAGTGTGCCCATTATAATAGCTGATGTTTTCTCATATGCATAGTAAACGGCAGCCAGGCCCTGCTGATAACATGGTGAATAGCCTTGAGCGACCATATCCAGCTTGGTGCTGTAATATGTTTTCACTTACTTTTTCCAACCATCACACATATTTTGCATCAGAATTGCAGATGCGTATCTTTCTTTTCTATCTGCAACATACAGTACAGTTGAAAAGGTTGATCATATTCTGGCATGGCAAGAGCAGGGGCTGTCTGTAGTTCCCTTTTAATAAATTCAATGCATCAGTTGACCATATAAGAATTGTTCTTAAATTTTTGGTGGCCTGCTTTCTTCATAAATGCTCAGAGGGGAGTAGTTTTTATACATAGTCTTTTGCTTAATGGTTGGATTAAGTCCAGTCTGCACTTAATCCAGTCATTCATGTAAACTGCCTTCGCATGTGTCCAAGATGATGGCATCTCCAACAAATCATAAGAGGGCCTGTTTTGTCTAATTATTTCTGGAGGCTTTTTCCATAACTTTTTTATTTTTTCTTGAATCATGCACCAATTGTCATTTAGATTTATTTATCTTTTTTATTTAATGTTTTGATATATTATAATAACTTCATGTTTCTACTAATGCTCAAAAATGTAATTTGCTGTTTTATCAATCTACTCGTTCAAATTGAGCTGAAACAATACAATTCTTGAGTTATTTTAACTTATGTTTTATAATCAATTCACCTAAATTTGTAAAAATCAATAATTTAATTCCCCCTTTTTGTCCCAACACAAATAAACTGTGTGGAACCCAGCATTTTTTCACTGTAATGTAAATCCTTTAATAGCTTTTCTTTTGAGCTTATTGCTTTAGGTGGTATTTTTATCCTTCTTGAAATTTTTGCCTCTAAATAAAAATAAAAATACTATTCTATCTTAGCTTAATTGAAATCTACTAGACCTACATCTCAGTTAGGTTTTAGACTATAGGGTGCCCGAAACTTTTCATATAAAGGGCCAAAAACCAAATATTATTATGAGCCATGGGCCAAAGGTAAATATATATATATATATATAAACTATATTACATTAAAGTTGCCATAGGAAATTTTCTAATTTATTTCACAATATTCAAAAATAAATCAAAAACATTACTTCAAATTGTATTAACTAATGCAGTATAACATTTAAAACGATAACTTATTGCAATAAAAGCATAACAGTGAACAGTGGAGTTCAATGCTGAATACACTGGTCAAGCAGAGTCTGCCTTTGCCTTGATTTGCTCACCATAATCTCTGCAATGTCTTCTATACATCAAATGACAGTATGTACATTAAAAATACATCTGATCAATTTGCAATATTTGGCATAGCACAATAACTGCTGCAGTTACTAATGATATAATCACTGCACTGGATGATAAAAATTTGATTCTGTCGATCAATTTACTTTGTTGCAAAGGCTAAAATGTATAAGGTTTAGTACTACAGTGTTAAAACAGATCCACAATTATTATTATTTTTAAATAGTTCCATAATTATTTGACTGGAAGAACTCAATGTGTTTTTATAGAAAATGATGTCTCTGGTCCTACAGTAAAGACAGGTGTTCCTCAAGGTTAAATTTTGCGACCAATTTTATTTTCTATTTTTTATAAATGAACTTGGTAAAATCTAAAATGATCTTGGTAAAATATTGGTGAATCTGCATATGTACAAATGTACACTTTTATGCAGATTGCACAGTTATTTACACTATGGCTTCATCTATAAAAAAGTTGCAGAAGACTCTTAGCAAAATGCTTTTAACTTATTCCAAATGTTCATTGATTGCTTAAAATTAATATTGAATGTAAAAAACAAAAAGCTAAATGCATGATCTTTACATGATCCAGGGTATCAATAAACAACTTTAATATAAAATTTTTAAATGGCACACAGATTTAAAAAGTTGCAGCTCATGAAAACTTTAGGTATCTGGCTTGATGATAAGTTGACTCATAGTTTTCATATTGATAGCCTTAGTTCTTTTATTTTTAAAGCTTTAGTTGGAAAATTACCACATTATATGCTTAGTTTGTTGGTGTGCTGCTTAAATACTTATCATACCAGATCAACAGATATTCTTACTTAAAATGGCATTTTTTCATACAAAGTTACGTCAGTCTGCATTCTCTAAGTATGCATCATATGTATGTTAATTTAGGCATCCTTCATGCATCCATTTATTAATACTTAGCTCTTATAACAGATACTTATAACAGACTTTGAATGATTAATTACTTTATAGTAATATTTTTTAGTCAGCACATGATATACAGCATTCAGGAAATTTTCAATATATTTTTTACTTTATTTTCTCAATCTCAATACTTAACTCTATTATGATAAAATTTATTAAAATAATTAAAGTCTTACCAATTTATTGTCTACTGATACAAAATCATCAGCTGGTTCACATTCTTTTCTAAATGTGTTGCTTTTCTCATTAATCTTTTGAATATTTCATCCTTACCAGGGTGTCTTCTCCACAAGCCAGTGCTAAAGGCTTTTTCTTGCCGGCCGGGGATGATCATTACCAGTATATTCTTGATCCCTCATATTCTGTGCAGAATGGCTGTAGTTGGTTAGTGTATAGTATGGGCTTTGAACCTCTGACCATTTGCTGACCATGTCATGAGCCTTCTTCTAGGCCTCAACTGCATTTCCTTGCACTGATTAAGCCTCCTTCACCTGTAAATGGAAATTCTAAATATTTTCCATTAGTAGCAGAATGACATAAGTTAAAATGTAAAATTCTTTCTTGGTTTTTTTGTGTAGGCTTGTACTTTACAGTACTGTAAACATACTCAAAAATGTCTCTGTCAATGTTTTCAAATAACCACACTTGATCTACCAAAGCCACACAAGTGCCAATTTCACATCTGTCTTTTTTATCATGAATGCAACAATGTTAAATAAAATAAAATCAATAATTTTTGTTTCACAAAGAGCCTTCATCCTATTGACCAACACTATTTCCTCCACATGCGCATGTCAATTCACAGAACCTCCACAAACTGACAAACTTTTCTGACCTCATCCACAAAACTTGTCCATCTTCCCCAAAACACAAAAAATGTTTACAGATTGATACCACTCTGATCCTACAACTCTGCGGCCAGTTGCCCCAGTAAAATACAAACAGCTGCTTCAACATGTAGTTCCTCCGTGCATCCACACCTTAAGACCCCACTGTAAATGTCACATTCACAATGCTGGAACTGCTCTTAACTCATCTGGCCATCAGCCTAATGTAACCTGTGTAATTAAAATGAAGATTTTGGCCTTTCATGTTTATATTATTAGTGTAATTATAAAGAATTCTTAAATTAGGTTAATTTTGTACTATATGCAATGTGATATTTATCAATTCAACAATGCTCCTCATTTTATTCCACCTTTTTTGTATTATAATGGATTTTTAAAAAAGTATTCTTATACTTACACTCTTATAGCATTTACCTGGAAAATATTCAATCCCTCGTGTTAATTTAAAAACTGACAATGTTTTACTTTTGACATTAGACAGAGCCATTTTGATGAAATCCTCAGAACATGCTAAAATGTTAAAAAGAAAGTTGCCTTTTCTTCCCATGTTATGCACTGCACAAATGTAACAATTTTAGATCTAGTAATTTATTTATTTATTTATTTATTGTTATTACTATTTTTATTTTCAATTACAATTAACCCAAAGCCATTATTTTTATTCAGCAAATTCTGCCCTGTGGATCTATATAGTAAATCTCATTTGGTTTCTTCCTCTATTACAAAACAAAAATCAAAAATTGTACTAGGATGTATGGAGGTTTAAATTATTATTATTATCACCATTGTTATTAAATTTGACCAGCCAATTTTGTTTTCATCCAACACATTGCACAGGAGTCATCTATATTTAGCATGATACAAAATCTAAAATCTATGCCGTGCATTTACTTCTCATTCAGTCTCCCATATTAGGTTAATTGTATCTAAAAAAAATAATAAAAAAACAATGATTGGATTCTCTGTCTGAGTCACAAATGTGGCAGTTTGGAGAGTATTTAAACAGTCTGAATAACCAGTTCTTTGAGGAGTTTTATATCTTATTTCTAATTTCATCAACAGCAATCACAAATCATCCATTCATTAGTGCATGCACATTCTTGATAGCTGGATTATTATTTATTTTATTTTTCTATTAATTCTTATTAATTGTTATAATTTTTCCTAATATATTTACTTTCCAAAAAATGCATTTGCTTAAAAATGTAAAAGGTAAATTAAAGAAAGAAAACAGAGGCGCCTGCTCTAAAACCAAATACAAAGTCGAGCAACGGAGTGCTCCCTCAATTATCAAAAAAGTTTTAATGTAAAAAAAGAGAAAAACAAATCCAGAAAGGTAATGGTTTTATGAATTTTCAAATTAAAAAACAATTTAAAGCAAGTGTTTGCTTGAACTTCAAAATCAAACACCGAGCATTGAAAAATACAGCAGGACTTGTAAGACAAAAATGTTTTTTATCATGTTTAAAAATAAAAATATAAAAAGTTACAATTTAGGATATAAAGCTTTCATCAAAAAAATTTAAAAAGCATAACATTACAAAAGAGCTATAGCTGAGATGCAATGTTTTTACCTTCTTCAGAATGTAACAGCACTTAGTGCTAGAAATTCAACAAAGTTAATCAATACCGAAGTTTATTAGCCTTGAAATGTTCAAGTCTTGAAATGTTTATGTAATTATACACATTAAAGCGCTTATAATTTTAAATTACAATATAAATTCAACTTTCTGCAATGCATCATAGTGTAATATCAATACTGAGACAGTATGCAGTGCGGCTCAAATCTTTTAAGCATAAATGCTGCTGTTAGGGGATTGGCTACAAACAGAGTTATTTTTCACCTAATGACCTTCCAAGAGGCCACACTCCTATAGTCAGATCTTACAGTTAGATTCTCAGTCTAAGTATGTCCAATCCTTCCTTCTACTCTTTATATAATGTTCTTCTCTTCCATTTCACTCTCCTTACACAACCCCTATCTGCAGTTTAGGGTTTGTCAGAACAGTGAATGGTTTGATTTCTTTATAATTACTTTCATTATTGCTTGGCACCACTACTGGATGAAAAATATCCAATTCAAGCAGCATATTCCCACCTGCTTTCCTCTCTCCCTCTTCAATTCTGCATCTTTCTTCTATGAAACTTTCTACTGTATTAATGTTAATGCGTTCGTCAATGGCCTTTCTCCAGTCAACCGTCGGCCACTCTTTTTCTACTTTAGCCAAATTCCACTTAACTGTCAGATTCTTTAGGAATTTATTTATCTGTTTTTCAGTTAATTCTCACTTTCCTAATATATCAATATAATTATATTCTCTCCAAAAGTGTGTTTCAGAACCCACAGTTTCAATCAAGGTCTTAGCTCTTTCTCTTCTAGCTTCTGTAGAAAAAATTGTACTCCAAAACTCTCTTCTAGCTTCTGTAGAAAAAATTGTACTCCAAAACATTTGCCGATCAAAATCCATTTCTTTAATTTATTTTTAGTTAATTTTTAAAAATATTTTTTAACTTCAAGTGAAAATAAAATGAGGGGAAAAGAAAAAATGAGAGAAAACGGTACTGGGAGGATAGAAAAAAGAAAGAAGACAAGAATCACCCTCAAAGAGGTGAGAGAGAGAAGAAAAAATTATTTTATCGTGATTTATATTACCTGATGGTTATCTCTTCCTTTTTTTTTTAGGTATTAATCGTTTCAGTTTCTTTATTTTTTTATCACAAATTGTAAAATTTTCTGAATGGCCCAAAAATCTACACATCCAATATTTTGGTGGATTTTTGTTCTAGGGACTCGCTTTGGTTTGATCCTAATTCTTTCCATTTATTTTGTTTTATTTCATTTCCCCAAAACCCCTGGCCCGGGCCTTCACAAATAACACATAAATCAGCATCCGTTGCACCATCTTAAATCTCACAGAGATGATAAGTCAACACAAATCAACATCAGGCCGTCTCATAGTGATCCAGCCCTTTTTTTCTCAGTACACAAGGGGTTTGGTCAGCGGTCACTTCTCTAGTCTATAACTCTGCCTGCAAGAATCTACTTTCCTAGATCTCGGCTGAGCATCACACAGAGCTCTTCTGCGAGAATCTATAGTAAGATCTCAGTTGAGCATGACGCAAAGCTCTTCCACTGCCCCCTTAATGCACTGTCCAAAAAGCGATCCTACCCCTTGTCGCCTTGCGCGCATTCCTCACGCCCTCGTGCGTGGCATCACGCTTCGTCGCGTGGCATCACGCTTCATCGCGTGGCATTCCTTCTTTCAATTGCATATTATTTACAGCCATGCATGCATTTAGACATCTACATTTACTTGTTAGTGCATGCAAATTTTCTAAAGACCTGGGAGATTTCTTCTTTTTTATACCTTCAATCCTTTTAAAACATTTAACATTTATCACTAATTATTTATTACAATTTTGTTTATTAATTAGATTATTTCAAATTTCTTTTACTTAGTTTTCTGAGTTCTTTTTACTGGTGAGGTACATATAAATAATGAATTCAGGTACTTGGTTCACCCTCAGAGCCCACTCTCACAGAGATAAAAAAATATTAAGCAAATATGCTTACCTCAGTTAATAGGTTGCTCTTTTTTGGTCTCTGAGGGAGCTGCCGCCAAGGGCTACGGGCACCAGTTTCGATGTCCTCGATCCAGCCCCACGTTGATTGAGCGCCAAATATGTTGTGGAAAAAACATTCTGGTCTGCAAAATATTTTCTAAGTTTCTAAGTCAAAGTCTTCAAAAAAATGACAAAGTCTGAGATCTCCGAAGTCTTTAGGCAAAGCAGTTTATTGTTACAGCATCAGTAACAACAGAGACAGGTCAATCGAGTGTCTGATGAGTATAGGCTAGCACACAGTTTAAATACACTTCTTTGTCTTAATACTCCACCCAAATTTACACATTACACACCTCCATCAGCTTCTCCACTAATAGGATCTCAAATCTCTCAGGTTTCCACTACCAATAGAATCTCAGGGTTTTTTTTATGGATCCTACCCATGTCCAGTTAAGGTATTTCCTTCCTACTTCAAATGTGATGACTCAGCCAAAAAACAATGCTCAACATTATATCTTGTTCACTGTCCACTGAGCTGTCAATTGTAAGTTCAGCTGAAGTTCATGAGTACTCATAATTTTTTGGCAGTCATTACAAATGAGTGTGGGTGCACGTGCAGGTGTGCCTTATCATGATGTACAGACTATAGCGCAAGTGTCCTTATGGCCTTGCTTCCATAAATCTACTGTCATTGTGACATTTCAGCTTGCTCTTCTAATTTGCTCTCCTAATTTCTCTTCTCATCCCTGACAGCATTTGCACAAGGTGGCTTTTTATGTCCTGTTATGGGTAACAATACAACAGATAGATAATATCAATAATAATAATAATAATAATAATAATAATAATAATAATACTGAAATCACTCAAATAAGCATATAAATGAGAGTAATAAATTCCTTAGAAATTCATCAAGACACAATGAATTCCCCATCAGGTGTCTTATGACCTCTGGGACATTGCTTGTCCATTGCCTTAACTCAAAGCCGCCACCATTGAGTAGTTCTTTCAACTTGTTAACCAATACTTTGGCTTTTTCTGGAGAAGAAAAGCTTTGGAGCCAATTGTCCACATAAAAGTGCCTCTCAACTGCGTCACGGACCTCATCACCTTCCTGACTGTGGTCAGTGATGTGCCTTTGAAGCGCATAAGTAGCACAACATGGGGAACAGGTTGTCCCAAAGGGCAGGACCTGCCATTCATACACGCTAGGTGGGCTGTCTCTACACAAATCACGCCATAGTAACCGTAAGAGGCATCTGTCCTCAGGGAGGAGTCGCACCTGATGAAACATTCCCTTTATGTCACTGCTGACAGCTTTGGTATGTTCCCTAAATCTCAACAAGACGCCTAATAAAGAAGAGCTCAGATTGTGGCCAGGCAGCAGCAGTTCATTCAGATTATTTCCTTGGTGTGTAAAGGAGCAGTTAAATACAATTCGAGCCTTCTAATTGTGGGTCACCATGTTGTGTGGTATGAACCATGACTCTCTAGAGGACTCCCACACTTCTTGGTTCACCTTTTTAACATATCCTGAGTTGTCTAGTTTCAGAATTTCTGCATTGTTTGCTGTGGCACGATCTGGGTCTTTGAGCAGGTGCTTTTCTGTATTGCGAAGATTGGCAAGGACCGAAGATGGTCGGGCATACAAAGATGGCATGAACTGCACTCTGAGCAAAGGTGTGGCATATCTCTGTACTCCATCTACGTTTACTCTGACAGTCTTGGTCTGCAGGAGGTCCATAGCTGCATGATCCTGCTGAGACCTTGTAACTAGCTTCTCATTTCTGTATGGCAAGACATCGAGCTTCCAATGATTTTCCATATGGTTATGCAGCTCGACTGATGATGAGAGTGTGGAGGTGAATAGACAGGATTGGGATCCATTCTGTAATGGTAAGTACTTAGTAGGGCCGTGGAGTGTCCAGCCAAGTCTTGTCTTAACAGCTGCAGGTCCCCCTGGAGATCCCAATCTTACTGGTTGAATTGGAGTGATCAGATGTGGGAAATCTGAACCAATGAGAAGGAGAGGTTTGGCACCTTTTATGTCTGGTAGGGGCAACTTTTGCAGGTGTCTATATTTACACTGCAGTCGTTCAATCGGGTATGTGTGCTCTGCTACACCTAGTTGATCAGCAGTGAAGGCCCTTATTATCTTATAGACACTCTCCAGTTGGCTGGCTGGTGAGATAGCGAAGGAAACAGATGAGCCCTGTATCACCCGGAGGTCTTGTCGTACTGTTCTAAGGGTAAGACTCTCAGATTGACCTTGTAATTTCAGCTTCTGTGCTGCTTATGATGGTACGTTCTGATCCATCATCTAAGATAGCGTATGTTTCCAGTGTATGACTGCCATTACGCAGGAGCACTTTACTGACTTTAAGGAGGACTTTACTGCACCCAGCTTTCCTATCAAGATACAGAATACCTGTGGAAGAATTAACCAGTCCACAAGTCATTTCATCCCTTGGTTTCTCCTCCTTACACTGTTCTCCTGGTTGGGTATTTATTTCATGAAGCGAAGCCAGATGCTTGCCTTTACAGTTACTGCATTGTGCTCTCAGATGACACTGGGCTGCTTAGTGACTGCGTCCACATCTCCAGCATCGCCAGTGACCCTTTGTGACCCATTGCTTCTGCTGCTGTCTGGTGAGCTGAGAGAAGTTAGAACAATCATCTAGATTGTGCAGGTTATTACAGCAGTAAGGGCAGTATACTCTGACCTTTTCAGGCCACTGTGAAGAAGACTTTGTTGCAGAAGGTGTTCCAGTCAAGGTAATTTGTGTAAATCCTAATAAAACATTTATTGACTTGCTTCGTGTTTTACCATCTCTCTTTGATTCTCTTTGCCTTTTAGCAGCCTTTTTACCAGTCTCTATGTGGTCAAGCATATCACCGCCTTCTTGTATCTGCAGCTCATACTCCAACCACTCTGAGAAGTCCATAAGGGAGGGAACTCCTTTCCTTTGGAGGTGAAAGTATCGCCTAAAGTTGGCCCTAAACTCCTGTGGTAATTTGCTGCTTAGCCTGGCCACGTGTGACCCACACTGAAGTTCAACACGTCCTTCCTGCTCAAGTTGTTCTTGCATTCCGACCAGAGCTCTAACCCTCAGTGCAAATTTACAAAATCCCACAGAATCTCCTGATCGAATAGTCGGTCCATCCATCAGCTCTCCAATTCTCCTCAGTGCCAGTTGGTGGGGTTGACCGTAATGCTGAATGAGAGAAGCCATAGTATCTGAGTAGGGGAACAAAGAATTACTATAGGAGTCAGCTATTAGAAGTGATTCTTCAAATTTGAGATGGTCCACTAGAATTTGGTATTTAAACCTCTCTGTAGCATCAGGTGGGAGAATGTTCTCCAATGATATCCGAAGCCTTGCAAATTCTCTGGGGTCATCACAAGTAAAGTCGGGAATGGAAGGCTTGGGACCCCTATATGATCTCTGTTGCCTACAGGGTTGTAAATCAGTAAATTTATAGTCTCTTGGTGGTGGCAATGGGGGAACTGCTGTATTACCATCATCTGACCAAGACTCTGATTCCTCTGGGCCATCGTTTGGCTGGTAATAATTTGGTGTAGATGGGAGAGATGAGCGTTTTAGTTCTAGATTATAAATGCGTTCCTTCAGCTCTTCCATAACATCTGAAATATCTGGATTGGGCTGTTTAGGCCGATCGTGTAATGTCACAGGGGGAGGGGGTGGTGGCCATTCCTCCTCTGTTTCCTCAATAGCGGACTGCTGGCCAAGCCTTTGTGCTACATTGTTTGAAGTCCTTATCATGGCACTGTGGAAGAGGATGATGTGACGAAACAGCGTTCTGGTTCACACACTGCTGCATTTCTAACATGGTCAAGTGTAACTTTCTATTATCCTCCTGCAACTGCTGAATAACTTCTAGCACTGATGGGGTATAATGTGATAGTGCAGGAGTGCTCTCATAAAGAGGAACATGACTTGAGACCAAATGCCTTTCTTCCATTCCTCCTGTGCTCCAGTTACGGGTAGTGGGATACTGTGGGAGAGGTGTCATCTCAGCAGATCTCTCCATATAACTCCCTCTGTCCATCATCCTAGCAGGATGTTGCCTTGGCTGTTCACGTTCTACTAGTCTTGGAAGGTCAACTTCATACTGCTCTAACCAGGCTGGAGGATGTCTGGAGTGGCGTGAGCGGACGTCATCTGGTCTAATGGCTCTGTCTGATGGAGCAGGGGCCATATTATCCACATTAATCACCAACTCTGGCTCGAAGGACCAAATTTGTTGAGAAGTATTCAACTAAGTTGCCAGTTTAAAGGTGATGATCACTGTGGTGCATCGGTTAGAATGCATAAGTCTGGATGAGTTAACTACAGTTGCTTTATTCCACTCGGTGAATAGAAATGTGGTTCTACAAAAGGAAATAACAATAAACAATATTAAATGAAAGTTACAACTGACATGCAACATTAAACATAGTGTAGATGGATCAAATATTACATACAGGTAAGTAGTTAACTGTAAATGGATAACTGTATTTAGATGCGGACAGCAGTATGAGATGATGTCTAAATTACTGCCAACTGGGTGTTTATGACACAAACTGGATCACAAGTTGCATGAGATATAGAAAGGCAGAATAATCATATATACTAACTAAATCAATACAAACAGGTTGAAATTGAACAATATACACAATACTTGTGACTTATTAACTAAAATAATGACATGAGTATACAAATTAGTGGCAGATAACTATTGCTGCGTCATCTCGATCACTGAGATCATAAACATCAAATTAGGGATGTAGACCGCACAAACGATCTGCTAGCTCGCTCCTTATGTTTCAGTAGACGTACAGTACATAAACGTTTGTGTACTCACTGTTTAAAACACGCACAAATTCACCAAACAATGCTAATTATCAACACACAACTTCACTTCGCTCGTTGCTTTATTCAGACTGCATCATTCTCTCACATGCTCACGTGCACGTCTTTCAAAGGCATATGTGATTAGCAGTCTGTTAGCGACCTCTACAGGACAGGTTTGTGTAATGCTTTGTAACAGTTGTCATGCAAGCCTTTCCTTCAGAGGAACATGCCAAGACTATTAAGGATTTGGACCTGATGCAGTCCATCTTGTACAGAGGACTCTTGAGTTGTGTTGGGAGTGTAAGATGGCTAAATCTCTCCAGAATGTCAGACCCTGAGAGCTGATATGGAATTTCATGAGATGCAATAAAACAACTAACTTTCAGGTCTGAGAAGAAAATCAGGAAACCAGCTGTTTAACTGTTTTATTCAAAGCACTGTTGGCAATGCAAACATAGGTTGGAAACACAGAGCTACATCTCACCAGGGGAGTAATGCGAGAAAGTTCACCCTTCTCCTTTCACCTCAAGCCCCCCTTCTTGACCTTTAGGCTACCTTTCTCCATCAGGGCAGATGACATAAAATGTCCACGGTTTTAATATGATGTATCTTGTAGCACTATATTCATGTTTGGTATCATTTTAAATGTCTCAATGTGATTGGTAAAATGGTCTTAATTTCACTATAATATTTAATTTGTATATGTTGATTTAGTTTTTGACTTGCAGTGGCTTATCTCCGGACCACTGACAGCGATGAAAATAGTAATGTCAGATTTGTCTTGGGTAAAGCCAAACTAGCACCACAACACAAACCAACAATTCCACATCTGGAACTCTTTGCTGCGGTATTGGCAGTTGAAAATTGCTGACTTGATTCGTCATGAAATAGATCTCAGAGTGGACGCCATAAAGTTCTATTGCAATAGCTAGGGTACATACACAATGAAAAAAACCATTTTTATGTGTATGTGCATAACAGAGTTAAACCCAGCTGATCACGCCTCTAGGAGAGTCACGGCATCCAAGCTTAATGAGTCATCAAGGCTCATGGGACCATCATTCCTTTCTTAACCTAGCACATTCTTGCAGGAAAAACAGAAATCCTATTAACGTGTCTGTCCGGAACGTGACATCAGGACATCTGTAACTATTGCACAAAAATTGCACCTAACAGTTTGGGCACTGAAAGATTTGAGAGATTTTCTACATAGGAAACTCTTGTGAGAGCAATTGCTTTATTGATCCACATTGCTCAAACAGTTAAGTCCAAGAATGGCTGTGGGAAACACACAAGTTGGCACCAGTGCAACAAACCTCGAACTCCACAACAATTTTCACTTGCACAGAAGACAATTCTAAATGCAACTCAACAGGAAAGCTTTTCTATGCCATATGTAGCCCTTTCTGAATGAAAAACCTTGTCAAAAAATAGCCCTTTCCTAAAACTTAATCCTGTTCTCAACAATGGTCTGATCCAAATTGGAGGAAGGTTGGAAAACTCTCCATTAAGTCCTAAAGAGAAAAGCCACTGGATTCTACCCAAGCACAGCCACATCTCACTTCTGTTGGTGTGTCACTACCATGAAAACGTTAAGCATCAAGGGCGTCATTTCACTGAAGGGGCATTGAGAATGGCTGGGTTCTGGATTGTAGGAGGTAAAAGACTGATTAGTTCAGTCATACACCATTGTGTCACCTGCCGTAGACTTCAAGGAAAAGTGGAAGAACAAATCATAGCAGACTTGCCACCTGAGCGTCTAAGCATAAGTCCTCCATTTACCTATGTGGAGTTAGATGTTTTTGGCCCTTGGACAGTCAAAGCAAGATGCACTAAGGGTGGACATGCAGAAAACAAGCGCTGGGCTATTTTATTCACTTGCATGAGCATCAGAGCGGTGCATATTTAGATAATTGAATTAATGGATGCTTCCAGCTGCATTAACGCTCTTAGACAATTATTTGCCATACGAGGACCTGCAAAGCAGCTAAGGTCTAATTGTAGCACAAACTTTGTGGGAGCAAGCAATGAGTTAGAGCTGAATAAGCTGCACCAGAAGGAAAAGGTTTTCAGATATTTGAGAGAGCAGAGCTGTACCTGGGAGTTCAATCCTCCTCATTCTTCACATAGAGGAGGTTCTTGAGAACACATGATTGGGATAGCTTGCAGAATACTTGATCACATCTTACTAAAAGAGCATGTCTCTTTCTCTCACAAAGTCCTGTGCACATTTATGGCAGAAGTTTCAGCTATCATTAACGCTAGACCTCTCATTCCGGTGTCAACTGATCCACAGTCTCCATTTATCTTAACTCCAGCAATGCTGCTCACTCAGAAAGGGGCAGTTCCATTTCCATAATGAACATTTGGAGACATAGATCTTCTTTTCAAACAGTGGAGACAAGTACATGCTATTACTAATGAGTTCTGCTCAGATGGAAAAAGGAGTACCTGCCAGATCTCTCGCAACTTGCAAGACGGTGACATTGTCCTGTTAAAGGATAACCAAACTGCTCTTAACACATGGCCTATGGCAGTGGTCACTTCTATTTAGGGATGCACCGATCCCGATATTTGTATTGGATATCGGTTCGATATCGCATATTTCTGCTGGATTGGTATCGGCCAGCTGGTACCTGTGTAATTCTGTGTAATTTCTAAGCCAACAAAAGCCACAAAGGAAGCCTATTATAAGGCACTAGAAAGTTGTCAAGCAGACCTACATCATAAATGTTTTGAAGCCATTCTACAGTTTAATGTGAAGTACAGATGAATATTCACGTTGTTAAATTCATGTTTACTTCAGCGCTTCCCGCCGCAATCATTCTCCATTCATTCACAATTGAAGCTGCGTGTCGCGTTCATGACAGCACGAAAAACTTTCTCCAATACTATTTGTTCCTGTTAGTTTAAATAATCAGTGTGGAAATGCATTTAGTTTTGCATTAAATGGGTTCATTTTGATGTGCAACATGGAGATCATTGCTGTTTCTAAATCATGCGCTGTGCCTGTTAGATCAGCAGTTCGCATTCACAACACTGAAGTAGGGTTAGGCTATTACCTGCGCTTCACACACAAAGTAGGCCTACCTGAAACTTAAAATTAGAAAAGGCTGAATCATTGGACATCGTCAATACATTGATTTCTCCCATTTGTGCTGCTGTTTTGGAAGTGTCCGTATACCGGAGGGCTGCGCGCTGTCTCTCAGTTATGCAAGCGCTTCATTCAGGCACCGGCTGCGCAGACGCGACATGCGCCGCTTCGTAAGATTATTCTTATAAAAGGCTAAGTTTATGTTATTATGTTCCTTCTGCGAATGTTTGTTCCTTCTTATGTTTGTGCTGCGAAAAGTTTGTGAAGCCTGGCTCATCGTGGTTTAGTTGATTAAATTATTAAAAGTGAAAATGACGGCCCGGAGCATATGAATTGTCATTAAAAGAAAGTTATTTAGCCTAATATAGGCTACTCTGAAACTGTGAATATTTCGCTGTAATTTTATATATATATTAACATTTTATTTAACAGACCAGTGTGTCAGATTGTGCGCTAAAGCATATAAGCAGACCTTGTTTTGAACTTCACCTCAAATATTCTTGTTTATTTTGTAGATAACTGACCAACATAAATGCATTAAACTAACCAACAAATTTTACCAAACAAAATTTGTTTCAAAAAGTTCATTTTTCAGACAAAAAAATATTTTACAGACATGCTTTCAGTTTCTCCATCTCATGCGGCTATAGGCGAGGAAATGTTTAAAGGGCACCTATTTTACCCCTTTTTTAAGATGTTATATTAATATTATGTTTTTTCTGAGTGTGCCAGGTTAGGTTCAGTTCAAAACACAATTCAGATTTTTTTATTAAGATGTGTTAAAAAGTGTCATTTTGGGGGCGTGTACACAGTTTGCTGTTTTAGGGGCGTGTTGCTTCACATGAAAATTTGTTTCAACTTCCCGCCCAACTTAACAAGGGGGCGGAGCCAAGAGCTCCCCCGCTTTGTCTATGGCTACAGACAGGCAGACTGAGAGCAGCAACAGTGAGAGGATCAGCATTCAGCTGTACATGTACGACTCGGACACAGACCAAGCAGAGAGTACAAAATCATTTGTGTCTTTGTATAGTTTTACAGCCAACTGTGTGCTAGTTTAAAACTCCGAGCTTGTAGACTACACCGAGACTAATAACCAAGCACACTGAATTACCTTTGACTGAAGGGCATCACACACCGGATGCACCGCGACATGGCGCGCACATGACAGTTGAAAGTATTGCACACTTGCAGCGTCGGTGTCACCTGATTGAAACGTATGTTTAGAATTCAAAAATCCATGCTGCTGCATGGCACGATGCTGCTTGTCGCCGAGCGGCACTTCTGGTGTATGACCTGCTTGAGGCTATAACTTAAGGGCGTCATACATCATACAAGGCGTCATACACTGCTCAGAGCCACGACACGACACACCAGACGCGCACATTCGCATGTTATTTAAAATGAAACTGTTTAGATAACTCTCTGTGGCGCGACAGAAATATGAACCGTGTCCTGAGCAGGGCCAGCGCGTCCATAGAGGCGACCTAGGCGGCAGAATAGTAAGCGAACCCCCCAGTCCTCACTTTCATCCGCGACACCCACCCCCTCCCTTCCGGTACTCAGTTTCATTCACGAAACTGTTCGTTATTTCCAATGGAGGGACGCGCACGTTAGGCAACGCGTTTGCACTTTCCAGCTGCACCTAGTTAAGATGACAGGGAGCTTCTGTGACCGCGAGAAATGCAAACCGCTGAAGTTTAAGGAAGACGCAATGAAAAGTACACATGTATGCAAACTCACCAAAACTCACAAACACTGGCGTGGAGGAGAGCGAAAACCTGGTGAATGTTGAGCCCAATGAGCCTTACATCTAAAAATAGAGCAAGGGTGTTTCTTTGGTGATGTCGTTTTGACTCACATGCTGAAAATGGCGGACGTGAAAACAACATACTGAGGAGATGGTAATGCACACCTTTCAATCAATATTGGTGGGCGGGGGGACCGCACTCCTACGTCAAGTTGCCGTCGATCTCAAAACCGTTTCAATTGGTCCACCATTTTTATGTCGTTAAATTGAAAAAAAAAAGGACTGAGTGTGTTTATATCACCCCAATGTGACGGTCTATATACTATTCCTACACATATGTCTGTCCAAACAGCTTGAAAAGTAGATTTTTCACCATAGGTGCCCTTTAAGTAAAACTGCCTCAGATGGTTTAGTTTTGTCTGCTTCAAACCTTCAAAATATCAGGCTTTGCTAAAAGGCTGATAATTTTACCAACGATTAGGGTCAATAGTGGTAGCCTATTACATATTTCAAAGAAAAATCTGAATATTAAAAAAGGAAACATAGGCTGGACCACAACAGATCAGATCAATGTCATAATGAATGCTCAAATAATGTTGTCCATAGTTAATAGCAAGCATCATATTTAGTTAAATTGTGCCATCTACAGTAGGCCTATAGGTCTGTTATTTTTACTAAAGAAGACAAATTATTTGAGTTCGTCACCAGAACTATAGAAACCATATTATGTTAATAATAATAAAAAAATTATAATATAAGACAGCACAATATCGGCATTGGATCTGTATCGGTCGATACTCAGAATTTTAGTATCGAGATCGGATTGGTTTAAAAAAAATGGTATCGGTGCATCCCTACTTCTATTGTTCATAGCCAAGATGGGAAAGTACGAACAGTTAATCTAAAAACTGCCGTGCAGGGTGTACTGAAGACCTTTACAGGGCCTATTACAGAAGTTGTCCTACTTTTGCCTTCAACGGATTAAAGTTATTAGCTATAACATGAGCAGTGGTGTCAAGCACCAAGCAGGGAGTGTTCTGCTCAGTGGGACTTGTTGTTTCTAGGACCTCTAGTGGTCTATAGCATTGCAGTATGAACAAAGAAGTTTCTGTATATATATATA
>CAIGQZ010032666.1:0-11476 GCA_903798205.1 Danio tinwini
TATATATATATATATATATATATATATCTTGCTGTGCTTGCATGTTATTGATCTATTTAAGGAAGTCCCTTGTGTAGTGCATGGGTGAAATGTGAATAGTCTAAGTGAACTCAATGAACTTGTCGCAATAATTCAGTAAAGTTATGCCATGTCTTCGGTGACAGAACAGAAGGTGTTTGTTCACGACACTGATGAGCAGTGCTGTTTTCCTTTCCCTTCCTTAAATGGAACGGATGGACACATAGTATGTAGGAAATAGGACTATATTGACTATTTACAGTAGTTGTTTAATGCAGAGAATAACTATTTTATCTCATTCGTGATGTTTTAGATAATGTAGTGTTCACATTTTATGTTTTCTGTTTAGCTTATAAAATTTAGCTTTTTATTTGGTTATATTGGTTATCTATTGGTTACACAAATACCCAGCTTGATCTCACAAGGAAACGTAACTATTGTGATGGAACACCAGACCATTTACAAAATAAAATGAAACCAATCATCTGGACCTGTATACATTGTATATGTTTATGTGATTATGGTTTTCATGAAGTGATATCGCATGGTTGTGATAAGTAAACAAGCTTTTTAATTAAGAACTGTTAAAAAAAGACATATTGGTAATTCCGCGGTACACTTGTTACGCATTACACGTCTTGCTGTAGTAATAGTGGTTATATTTACTGTAGCATATAGTGATTAAACTATGCATAATTACTTGCAATAACCCTAAACTTGTATAGTATGTGTTGGTACATATTATTACTCAACTCATAATGACAAAAGTGAAACCATAGTAACATTTCCCATCATAAAACCTGATGAAATGTTGTTTTGTGAATAATTTGAAGGGAGCACAATCTATCACCACTTTCTTTTTATTTATTAAAATAATTATTAACACTCTATAAGTTGTATTAGTAACACTTTAAAGTTTGAAAATACAACTCTGTGTTAGTACATTGAATTTATTTCATTAGTTTATTTAAATGCATTTCATTTCAACTCTTTTTCCAAACACTAGGATACTGAAATAACATTTATATTTTTTATATAACTATTATATTTTCTGATCACACTGCAAACAATTAGATATTAGCATGTACATTAGATGCAGAGTATTTTTCTTTCTGTGAAAAAGACCATTTTAAGTTGCAAAAACATTACTTTCGTACACATTTGAAACTATGAAGTGCTTTTTGCATCTAATATGTGTTACTGGAATATATTACTATACCAAATATTGTAAATTAGACACAGTTACACAACAGTATAAATGTTATAATGTTTTTAAATGTTTTTTTTCATATAAAACATTATTTGCAGTGTTTGCATTTACAGGCATATAATAATACATACTTATATTGAAGTTATTGTATCTGCGTGTGACAACCAACACAGTTCTGTCAGAAATCATATTTTTTTCCTTTGGAAATTGGTCTTTTTGCTATGATTTAAGACCATTTTAAGTTGTGGAACTGGGACTTTTTAAGTCTCCCAATAACAGTACCTACCTGTATATAATATTTTTTTTTGCATTTAAAATTATGAAGTGCTTGTTACATCTAGCATATGTCACTAAAATGCATTGCTATATAGTAAATTAGACACACAGCAAAAGATTATAAAGCTTTTAAATAGAGTTTTTATATAAAAAACATTGTTTGCAGGCAAGTAGTAATACACACTAATATTGAAGTTTGAATTGCAAACACAGTTCTGTCATAAATCCAACCTTTTGAAATCAAATATACTTTGCAAATGTTCACAGTAATTTTCACACATACAGTACATCAATTTGAGCTCATCAGCATCAGCACAAACTATTTAGGGCTCTTGTCTCGCATGAAATCAGAAATGGTGAGAAAAGTGTCAGCAATGCTGTCTGGATTTAGTTTTTTATAGGGTTAACGTTCGCCAAATTACTTGTGTGTGAGATTGAAAGTGAAGGGCGTGCTCCTGGCTGAGGGAAAAGTGTGTGAGCGCGGCCCTAATGCGGAATCTCATTAAGGCAACTGTCAGGATTCTTCTATTTTACTCTCACCTCTCCTATTCCGTAAGAGCCAGACTGTCGTTTCGAGTGAGTCTGCCGCCAAAGAGGCATTTACAAATAAATGAAAAATGTCACAATTGATTTTACTCCTCCAAGACTACAGCGTGTCAGCTTTGTCACAAACTGTCTTTGTTGTGCTCCGTCTTCCAGGTCCGGCACCCGCACGTGGTCGATAGTTACTGACTGGTTCGGGCCCTTTTTCCTGCCTCGGCTCCGGTAAGCCCTCAGACAATGACCTTTTATTTGTGTTGCTTTTATGTGTTCTGTGTCTCGTCCTCCGGCTGAAAATACCTCACTGATCAGTGTTCACGAGGGGACGGCGGAGCAGGAAGCATGGAAGCGAGGGGAAATAAAGCAGGAAAATGGCGAGGAGTGTAAGCGTAGTGCGGTTTTTAACCCTTGCAGTGAAGCGTGTCTCTGGAACGTTGAAGCCATGTTAGTGGATGTTAGGAGCACCATTTAACCCCGATATCCTAAACATCCTATCAATTCTTGAATGGATGTATCGGTACCTGCTGGTTACAGAGAATCACACTGGAGGAATTTTCCCTTTGTGCCAACATGCGGTACGATTGCTAAGCTTTCCTGTCAATCCATGCGTATTAAATCCTCACGCAGCTGCTGTGGACCAATCGATATGATCTACTGCTAGACAGTTTAATGCCAAAAACATGTTAACAGAACACAATTGTAAAAGAATCGCACGGATAGTTATCGCTTAATGTACTCCCGATGTGTCTCTAACGCAACCTTCAAAACATTAAAAACAGAATCATTGTTTTAGCTTTTCGCTACATATTTGTTGCGTTATTTTTCGCGAAACAAAATGACAGCGAAATTAGCGTAATGTGTAAATTGCTAAAATTGTTCGCTGTTGAATTTGCGAAATCCTAATAAAACACATTTAAGCTAATATTTGTGCAGTATCAAAAATAGCATACGCGATTTTACATGAAAACAAAATGCACACATCATTTTACACCACAAAATTCCCCTGCAGCCAGTCGACAGCACTATCCATTTTTGTCGAATGCAAAGCACTTCAACTTCCTCTATTATTCTTCATTATCATTACCCTGTGCATAGATTTTTTTATTGTTTACTGTGCCATTTTATGACCAGCTGTCATTGTCGCATGTTGCGCTGTAGCTCCAGAGAAACGATATTTCTGTCTTGCTCTTAATGAGACAACAGACAATAAAATGGATATAAATTCAGCTTGTTATTCTTGTCAGGGCTTAATAGTCAGTTCAACACTCAACGAGACAAGAGCACATCAAGAGGACAGTCACATGACATCAAGAGCAGCGCATTATACGAAAACAATCAACTTCCCTTCTAACTCTAGGTTTCAAACCATACTTTTAACATAATGTTAAACAGTGACTACTCGAACTGCAAAAGCAATCACTTACCAAAATATTAGTGGATTGTGTAATCGACGTACCTGCAAATTCAAACCAGCACCGGCAGTTCCATAGTGTGAAAAACAGCAACCACTCAGGACACTTACTGTCCTGCTCTGACCCTAGTTGGACGAGGGGAAGCAGACAAAAGCTGTAAAGACCTGCAGTGTTTGTTCGAAGAGTGGAAACGGTGCGTGGCATTCACTGGGGTAACCATGGAACACAGCCAAGCACTCTTAAAAGGGGACGGCACGGGACACCTGTTGTGACCTTTCTCGCCTGCCGAGCCTCAGTAGAAAGCTGAATGGGGTAGAGTGAATTAGAGGCTAATTCCGTCTCCTTTGGACATTGTTCGAACATGGATGCTGAATCAGCTCTCTCCAGGGTCAGCTTGACATGCTCGGTTCCATACATCAGACAGGCATTTCATTTGTGAAAGTCTGTCACAATAGGCTTTTGAGCAAAATTAGGTCCATCACAGAGCGTTTTATAAGAGTATGACTTGCCCATTTACATATACAATTCGCTTATCGTGATTGTTTCTTTGTCAGTGGTGAATTTGAGAGATTTAAAGATGAATGTATAAAGCATTCTAAAGCTCTTGATTGATATTTGACAGCTGTGCCCCTGGAGGTATTGACACACTTAATCTGAGCTGCTTTGAACTTAATTTCTTCTGTTTTATAAAGGTCAGACCTAGGGATGCTTTAAAACAGATTTTCAGTGTTACATCAGATACCTTGCATTGTTTTGATTGTCAAAGGAATGGTGTATCTAAAACTACACTGAAACAAACCAGTATGACCTGGCTGCACTTATTGATGATACAAAAGCAACATGCATGTACTGTGCAAGTGATTCATGTATGACATTTCAAGTCATGTCATGGAAAAACTGTTATTTTCCCAAGCAGCCTATTTTGACATAATTTTACATTTTAAAATAATGCACTCTCTACCTTGTGTAAAAATAATAACACTTTTGTGTTGCATGTGTTGTAAATTTTGTTATTAATTACTCCCATGTCATTTCAACCCCCGAGACAATCGTTTGTCTTTGGAATATAAATTAAGATATTTTAAATAAAATCCAAGAGCTCTCTGACTCTCCATAGACAGCAACGGGCCCGACTCGTTCATATAGATACCAAAAAAAACACCCTCAAAACAGACCATATGTCTTAAAGTGGAAGTGAAGCACTAGTAACTCTTTATTTTGATGTTCCATTTGCGTACTAGTAGACTGTCTGCTTAATATCTGTTGATACTGATGCTAAACTGACATTTACCTGACTGTAAGAAACTTTGCAAGTACATGTCAGTTTACACTAACCCCAACCCTAACTCCAACCTAACAGTCTACTTATAATCCAATGAGAATTAGTTGACATGTAGATGCAATGTAACTTACTGTAAATTCAACAAACGAACCATCCAAATGAAGTGTGAGCAAAGCACTCAGTCAAATTTACATTATTTTGTAAATTAGTTTCCACTTTATTTAAAATATATTACTCAATGTAACAATTTTGAAGAAAAAGGCATGTTTTACTATATTTTTCTAGTGCAAGGGTGCTGCCATCTTGGAATATCGCTTATATATCGCTTATATCACAGGGTTGGTTCCGTTCCCTCAGCTGAACGGATACAGTGCAAATAATGGACTGAACACGGAAACTGCAAAGCCTAATTTTACCCAATACGTGAAGTTTTGAACATGCATCGCAGAGCTGGTGCAAATACAAGCATCAAAGTTGTGTCTAATATATACAAAAAAAATGTATGCATTTTCTATTTTTCTCTTTTTAATACCTTTCGTTTGATGCACTTTGGTCCACTCTCATGCTCCTCAAGTGCTGCCTGACGAGGGGATTTACATTCAGACTAATGCAACAATTAAAGCACATAAATTCACACATTTCTAAGTCACGTTTTTGTTGATTGTCAACACATATTCCTTTTTCAAGTTGATCAACTCAATCTCTCAACATGTATGAAAGACGTGAAAAAATTAGCCGATCTTAGTTTGGTTTGAATATGAGCAGAGGTGAGCTGCTGTAGTAGTGAAAAGTGAAGTAGCTGCCCCCATTTCGTCGGCAATGGACCTTGTTGAAACCATGGTTGAAACCCAGACAGGCAGTGAGGCTGCATAATACAGAGAGTGGACCAAAGCACATCAAACAATCGGCAATTAAAAGTGGAAAAAAAGAAAAATATATTAAATATATATAGCTCCAAACCCACAACTTTGAGCATTGGTTTAAATTAGGCTTTGCAGTCTCTAGGCCCTATTTTATTGATCTAGGCGCAAAGTCCAAAGCACAGAGCGCAAAAGCATTAATGCCCCATGTGAATGTCAGCTTCAACGCTTCCCATTCACTTTGAATGGGTGACGTCAGGCGTTGCCAAACAGCGCCGTCAGCGCCGCTTCAGTGGCGTTGCTTGCTGCAAAAGTTGGGACTTGCTCAACTTTTCAAGCGGCGACGGAATTGTCAGCCAATAAGATCGCTGTATGCAAATGCACCAGCTCAGACAGTGGCCTATTGCTGACTAATTTCATTCTGACACACCCTTATGCCCCATTCACACGGGGCTTCAGCGTCAGTGCTTGACAGAGGGCGTGTCTGAAGCTGAGGCTGACGCGATCTTAATATTTTATCGTAATATATTGTTTTTGTAATTTAATTTTTTTTATATTTTTCAGTTGTAAAGATATTGCTTATTGCTGTACATCCTGTGTGTATTAAGCAGTGTTTAAGCGAGGCGCACACCTAACATGCTCTGCGCTGGACTTTAGACCTCCTCTCCACTGGTCTATTTTGCTGTCTATTTTAGTTTCTCAAAATAGCAACGCGCCAGCAATACGCCTTAACCCACCTCTTTTTTTGACCAGAATGCCTATGGGTGCACATATGAGAGTAAATGCATTTGCTATTTAAACAGCGTGGTGAAAAACGTCAAAACGACACTTGCATCGAGCTGAAACTAGCTAACAACAATTGTGCCGTGCCTTGCGCTGCATTAAGCTGGGTGTATGATAGGGCCCTCTGTGTTTAGTCCATTACTTCCATTGTAGCTGTTCTGCTGAGGGATCGAAACCAACCTCGTGATGTCAGACACAGCAATTATTTCAAGATGGCAGCACCCTAGCTCTAAAAACTACTGGTTACATTAATAGAGTTTAATACATTTTCATTAAAGTGGAAATCAATTTACAAAATAATGTAAAGTTGACTAAGTGCTTCACTTCCACATTAAGGTCAATCTAAATATTATCAGCCTACAAGAAAACTTATGTGGACACATAAAACAACTAAAATAATGACTTTATTCAACAGTTTTTTCTCAGTGTCAGTATAGGGTGCACGTTTACACTAGCGATGTGCTATTTATGCATGTTGCACTGCTGACATATTACCTCAGATTCAACCGTGTTTTGTTTCAAACAGAGTAATTTGGGCTATACATCATTTCTCAGTGCTCATGAACATGTACAAAAGTATTCTTTTAGCTTGATAATATTTTGATTGAACCACTGAACTGGATTGGACCTTTTTGACTTTTGCCAAAAAGCATTTTTGTATAGAGTTTGCATGTTCTTTCTGTTTTCACATAGATTTTCTCTGGGTGCTCTGAGTTCCTCCATAGTCCAAAGATATGTATAGTGTAGGTAAATTGAATTAACTAAATTGGCTGTAGCATATGAGTGAATGTGTGTATATGTGTGATAATGACAGTGTT
Source organism: Danio tinwini (assembly GCA_903798205.1). Lineage (NCBI taxonomy): Eukaryota > Metazoa > Chordata > Actinopteri > Cypriniformes > Danionidae > Danio > Danio tinwini. Next base: position 7,200 of record CAIGQZ010032666.1, read on the forward strand.
GTTTTTTTCCCAGCATTGGGTTGTGATTGGAAGAAAAACAAAAAATTGGTGGTTCATTTCACTGTGGTGACCCCTGATGTATCAGTGACTAAGCCGTAGGATAGTGAGTAAATGAGTGCGTAAAGGCTTTGGAACATCATTCAATCTTAGGTGTGGGAGAATAGATTGATTCATCAATGCATCAAGATTCTTTCTCTAGTTGTTATAAATCGATTCCCAGAATTGTTCTTTGAAAAGTTCAGAATTGATTCTTTGTTTGAATTATATTGCAATGGTGCAGGCCTTAACAGAAACAGAAAAATAATAAGCACTGACAGTCACATGCAAATTCACATTTTTTTATGACACAGTGAATCCTAGGGTTGTTGTAGCAGTGTGGTTCTCATCCTGTGTGGACCGGTTATGAATCACTAAAGGAGGTGGAGAGGGTGGCATTAACATGATGCATGGGCACCATTTATAACAGAATAGATAAAAAAACTAAGTTTATTTATTTATTAATTTATTTATTTATTTATTCATTTATTCATTTTTTGGAATAAAAACTGTTTGTTTTTTATAACTGCTGTTCATAACCTGCCATTTCAATGTTACCCTCAGAGATGGTTTGTGCTAAGTATAACTTTAATAAAATAAATCAAGATGGCTTAGGGCTTGGCGATATTGCAAAAAAAAATATAATATGTTTCATATCAATTGATATCGATAATATTGAATATTTTTAACAATACATTTAGGAATATTTGGATTTTTTTAACCACTTTATTTTAATTTACCAACATTACTAAGACAAATAGTTTTAATAGGCAAAAACATTATTATTTATTATATATTTAAACAAAATATTATATATTTAAACAAAATATCTAATCTCTTTATATTAAAACAAACATAATTGTTAAAGAAACTCTTAAACTTAATAAAAAATTGTTACAAAGTGTGTGCAATGGTAAAGATAGATCAACATCTGTAAGGTGTCAAAAATAATGATACAGTAAACTTCAAACGCTGTAAACAAAACAAATTATGATGATCAAATCTGAGCTTTTAAATAAAGGAACTAACCATCATTTTATAAACACATATAGCAACATTACAATGTACAAATACAGTACAAACTGTAAAGTTGAAGGACTACATGACCCCCTATGCAAAAAAATCTTTCAGCTTTCAGCTAGTGGCTAGGATGCACAAGAAAAGAAACCAAAAAGCCACTTTGGAGACATCCTCACATCCTTTTTAATTTGCAATGTCCTCACTGCTGCTTAACAGCACTCATCTTAATCTTAATCTAAATTGAAGTGACAACCGTAAGTGCGTGGTTTCCTTCAACATTTTCTATGGTATCTCTCGTAACTAGGCGACCATCAATCGTTTTTTCAGAGGATTACAAACGGGCAAACCATTGCTGCATCTCCAATGCAAGTTTATAGAGAAAAGTAAAAAGCAATTAGTCTACCGTTATGACTAAAATGTATATATTCCATAAAAAAGTGTGAAGCAGATTTGTTAGTTTTACTTGCATGAATCACAATGCACTTGCAGTATTCTGAAAAGTTCAGATATTTTTTTAACTAGTTGTACCTGGAAAATGCGTGCGCGTCATGTGTGTGCCACTTGCACAAGTTGGTCACCTCCATTGGAAATGACAAGCGTATTGGCATTTTTTCCAAGGCATGCTCAGCAGCCACATTTTAATAAAACTATAATAAAACTAGCGCTTCATACCGAAACTATACATACCAATTTTTTTTTTTTAATCATTATTGACAATGGTGTTTGGTCAATTAATACTGATACAGATTTTATCCCCCAGCCCTAATGGCAGTACTTTTAATACATCTATTTCAGTCATAAAAGCATGCAAACTCTAATTCTGGGTAAAATGTAATGTAATGTGTATTTATATAGTGCATTTATTGTGTATGGCCATACACCCAAAGCGCTTCACAATCATGAGGGGGGTCTCTCCACACCACCACCAGTGTGTAGCATCCACTTGGATGATGCGACGGCAGCCACAGGACAACGGCGCCAGTGCGCTCACCACACACCAGCAATAGGTGGAGCAGAGAGACAGTGATACAGCCAATATGGTGGATGGGGATGATTGGGAGGCCATGATCGTAAGGGCCGAGAGGAAATTAAGCCAGGACACCGGGGTTACACCCCTACTTTTTACGAGAAGTGCCATGGGATTTTTTATGACCACAGAGAGTCAGGACCTCGGTTTAACGTCTCATTCGAAAGAAAATGTACAGTAAAGTTAGACAGATATTTGCACAACTGAACAAATGGTAAAACAAATGTAGATTAAGAATCATTTTGGAATTGGATTGTGACTCCCAGAATTGGAATCGGATTGGATTGTGAAGTCACTAAAGATTTCCACCCCAAACATATTATCATTGATCATGATTGTTGTGCTACTATAATGCAACATTCTAAGAATCAAGCAACATAACTCCTGAATAGATCCACAATTTTAGCAAATGCTCCTGTAAATTCTACAGTATTTTAGGAAAGTGGCAAGTGGCCCATATGGTTGCATAGGATTGATAAGTTGTAATAATGACTGAAAAGTCTTGGTCTCTGCAGAACTGTCCTTGGCATGGTCACCAATGACCAATGCAGTTATGAATCTCTTTTTGACTGAGTTTAGAATCATTTTATTAATGTGTTTGCAGTGTTCCAGTCAGCTAAGATTTGTAACCTTTTTTTCACCTGTATTAACATGCATTCAAATTTACCTCCATGATCACTTTGTTCAACTTTCATCAACCTTTCATCCAAATTCCATCAAACATCATTGCATAAGTCCTACTGAATGAATGAAACGGTTATGAATGGTGGCTACAATTAAGTATTTTTGTGTCTTTTTGAATGCTAAGTATGAATGCCTTTTTTGTGTGTGCTTTCTCATAGCGAGCTCTTTAATGATCAGTTATAGAACAGTAGGTGGAGAGCACATGATATTTTGTGGGTGTTGTGCATTTGACCATGTAAGCTTTTACATTATGGAAATTAATTGTTCTACCTCTGGATGCTTTTGAAAATGGACAGGCCCAAAATCTGTAGACACCATTTACACATGGAGGGCTGTTCATCAGTCAGATTTAAACAAAAAGCACTTAATACCAGATATAAAACGAGCAGATAATCCCATTTTATGATTCCTTTATAGCACTTTTATGTCTTTTTTAATGCTTGAAAGCTCCCATTTTCTGTAATTACATGGTAAAGGTAAAACAAACACTCCCCCGTCGCACACTTACAACACTAGTTAAGCCATTGTCAGTCAACTAATCAAATTCCCTCCTCCTTTGCTTAAAACTCAATGTTCTGCTAAAATAAGACTAAGTATAAAATCTCTCATGAGCTATAAATTAACTTTCCAAATGGGACTGTCATTATTATAACATATGTTGACAGATACTCTAGCATAGGCTCATGTTTAAATTGTTGACAGCAGTACAAATTTGTATTACATTCAACCATGTTTACCTTTGCATTAAAGATTTCCTCTGGGTGCTGATGGTTGTGGAAAGGCCTTTTTATTTATTTATTTCTCTTGATGCAGTGCATTGATAACCGTGAAGTCTAAAGACCACTTCATGAGGGTCACATTATGAATCTAAAATAAACTAATGTCAGTCTATTACAGTAGGTAGTCACTGTTTTTCACATTATACTCTTAGCAAGCTATTTGTTAGATCAAAAATAGAGTAAAAGCCATGTTCTTTTATGACCAAAAACATCACATAATCTTTTATTGAGTTGTATTATTATTATTATTTATATTACAAAACGGAAATAAATTTTACTAGAGCACAACCTTTAAAGGGTTGTATACATATACAGAGGCTAAAGAGAGTATTGTGTAATTTTTAAATGGGCTACATTTAAAAATATATATAAAAAATGTATTAAGCAACTTTTTATTGTCAGCTTGGACAGCTTGTAATAAAAAATCTTCCAACATTGTCTGCAAAACATTATCATCTAATGGGAATTCCATATGGATTGGCTTGCATTTACATGGGTAGGAGGGGGCTCTGTCCCATATTTCACTGGTCACCTTACCTTTAATACAGTTTCCAACCTTCTAAAAATAGATTAAAATCTTCTCAGAACTCAAAGAATCTGCTAGTAACTGCAGATATGTTAGAAAAGAGAATGATATACTCTTATTTTCAAAGCTTCACTCTATAGTTCAAATTTAAGTCAGGTAATTTGTGTGACTGGGGTAGAGGTTTAAGTTCTACTCTATTGCTCCT
>CAIGQZ010032666.1:16476-32580 GCA_903798205.1 Danio tinwini
TAATTTACCAACATTACTATAAACATAAGTGTTAAAGAGACTCTTAAACTAGATAAATAAAATGTTACAAAGTGTGTGCAATGGTAAAGGTATCTGTAAGGTGTCAAAAATAATGATACAGTAAACTTCAAACTCTAACCATCTTTATTCAAACACATTGCAACATTACAAATTGTGAAGTTGAATGACTACATGACTCCCTATGCTATGAAAAATATCTAGTAAAATATTATTTACTGTCATCATGGCAAAGATAAAATGAATCAGTTATTAGAGATAAGTTATTAAAACTATTATGCTTAGAAATGTGTTGAAAAAAAATCTTATCTTTGTTAAACTGGAAATTGGGGAATAAAATAAATTAAACCGGGGCTTATAATTCAGGGGGCTAATAATTCTGACTTCAACTGTATATATTATTGTAGCATTTGTGCATGTAAATAAAGTATTAGTTGGCTGTTGCAGTCTTTTAATGCATAGGGACTTTATGAATTTCCCTGCAGTTTTTTTTCTTTCTTTTTTTTTAACAAAAGGTGAATATTGAGGTTTCCTGTCACTGTGCTGCAATAGTTTAGTTTTTTCTTCTTTCTTTTGCTTGACAATTCTTATTAATCACTTTTACGCCAGCTATTGTTCTGTGCTGATGAAATCCTGCCATGGTTTGTGTTGCAACCATACTTCTACACTGAAAAATCCACCCAATGTTCTTACTATAATTTTTAGCTGACTTCACTTTATGTCCAAGTAGTTTTAGTATTTCTACATTTCCAAGCTATTTCTAGTTCCAAGCATCAACTGCTTCAGTTGTATTTTGCATTTTTGCACAATATAAAAACAAGGCAAAATATGTTTTAAAGCGTGTTTTGCTATGCATTTTGTGGAGGTTACTATTGTGCTGAAGACTGGAGTGTGTGGTTGAGGATTGGGTTTACAGATAGTTATACTCTATTTTCTGTTATTTGAAACACTTGTTGAAACAGTGGACGTCTTTCTGTTGTAGGAAATCTTGCATTAGTTTGCACATCTTAAATTATTTGTTTGGAATACATTAGTATAACCTAACATAATTTAAGCAAAAAAGTATTTATATTATTATTATTTTTTATGTATTTCAAAGTAAATGTAACTTTAATTTTACAGTGTAAAGTGTAAACAACTGGCAGATGCTTCTGTTAAAAAAAATGCCATGCCATGTTTTGCCCATTTCATATAGGTCTGACAACACATGATAAATAAATTAGTTTTTAAATAAACTACTGCTTCTTCCCATCTATTTTCAATGAATTCAGCATCAACATGTTTTAAGATGCCATTCCACCATTAATTTGTTAATTTCTTTTATTGGATACCTATTATTGCCCTTTGATAACAATTAAACATATTTTAATGTACAAATTAGAATTTTTTCCCCCTTGACATTGATACAGCATCTGCCAGTAACAATGTGCTAGTAATTTGATTTCTACATTGTGCTTGGACTTTTTTTCTTGCATATGCTCATTGTTGGTGTTTTCCTTTTTACATGTGTTCATCTATCTTGTGCTGCATTTCACACATTTCCTTCAGGAAATGCAAATCTATTTTGTTGGGCTAGTATCAACAACAAAGCAAGTGCATTAACTAATTAACAATTAAGAAAAAATAGCACCTGCTTTTACAATCTGTTGAAACAACACTTGTAAAAGTTTATGCACTACAGAAGTACAAAAAAGCTGTCATGGAGGCTGTACTTTTTTGAAAGGTACAATTTTGTACTTTTTGATCCTAATATGTTAATAATTCAGGGTACAATGTTACGAAGTATGGGTTTTGTTTTAACAAAGTTATTCCACTACTATTTTTAAAAAAGAGTGGATAGGTGGCAATGGATATGTGTACTACTGTATAATAAGCCACAAAAGATCAACTGGAAGCAGCACGGTGATTGGATGAATGTAACCTTGCTGAAGATGTTCCTCGACATATTCCTCCTTGACTTTTGAGGGTGGAGACTAAATAAATATTTCTTCTGAGTACTGATTCATTAGGCAGAAGGTAAATGGCACTGTCCTGTTTTCAATGAGGTGATAATTGTGAGGCTTGTTTTGTACAAAAAAAAAACTATAACTGGAGAGGTCATATTCAGGAATGTCAATAGAGAGATTCTTCAGAGGACTTTCTATAGAAGTGGAATTGACTGATAAAATGACTGGAGATGAGTCTTGAGAGATTAGGGAAACAAAGAAGAAAACCTCCACATGACCATAATTTAAGGATCATTGGAAACTAGCCCTAGTACCAGCCTAGTGTTATTCCAGTGGTGGATTCTTCCAGAATCAGTAAACTGATTTCCTAAGTTTGCACTTCATTGACTGTCATCTAGGTATCCTACGCAATATCAAACATGTCCTCAGCCAAGGAATTCTAGTTATGGATTGGACCTTCTATAGGATTCCACTAGGGCTCTTTTTGAGCTGAAGTTGGTGGCATAAGTGCGTTGAGATGAAGTTGCAGGCTGTCCCAGAGTGACTGTAACATAGTGGAGAGCAGTAGCGAGTTGTACAATAATGATAAATTTTGACACAAGAAAAAATAAACCACACTTACTACAAGGACAGATGGGGCATATACATAGTGTATGACAATTGTACATTGAACAAGGTATACAAAATAACCTGTGGATAATTCTGGCATTATTGACCTACATGCTTTCGTCAACTGGTTTTGGGGAGCTGAGTAGTTCTGGCCAACAGAATGTAAATGATAATTTTTTGTCACTGCTCATACTCCATACAATCTAAAGCACTTGGACACATTGGTGTCAATTTAGGCAGAGAGATGCAACTACAGATCATTAAAATGGAGAACTAATTTCCTTCACTTGTGGCTATTGTGGCTATAGTGTGGCTATTGTGGCTATAGTGTGAAAGCAAAGAGCATAATCTAGCATGGAGCTTTTTCCTTGTTTTAGTTATTCACCACTTGAAGCATCTTAACCAAAACATCCAAAAACTTCTCTGAAATGAGTCATGAAACCGTTTAGGGTTTGCACGACCATCACATTTTGCTGCCAGATGATTTCTGTCCATCGCAGTGCTTACCCTCTTACAAAGACAAAAATAATGGAATTTTAACTCTTGGAAAAATGTTGCATTTGCATCTCTGAGGTGAGCGAACATTAGAAAATAAATTTGTTGCAATCTTCCTCTGAGCCAAAGTAGGGCTCTGGATTGACCATGGGACTGGAAGTGTAGATGAGGTCCAGACAAGGAAGTGGCTTGAAATAATGTATATTTTACCAGCTTTGTGCGGTACTGGAAGATTGATTTTTCAAGAGCTGGTTGGAAGCTGGCTTGGCAGATAAACCAACAACATGAATAGGGGGACACAGGGGGGAGAGAGGCAAATGAGGAACTAAGAGTCAGGTAAGTACTCAGCATTAGCATTGAGTCCTTATCCAAAGTGTAGACCAGATAATGTGTGTGCTGAAAGTCTTTATAGTGCTCAAGAATGATGATGATGATGATGATGATGATGATGATGATGATCAGATGTGCATGGTTAGAATTTAATGGAAAATGATCACGGATTGGTGAGGTAATTGAGGTTCCTGATTGGTCAAGATGTATCTGTTACAGTAAAGGGTGTATTTGGAACATATGCAACCCATATGCTACAGAATATGCATCCAGTCTCCTCTTGTTTAGATATTTCACTTGATCCTTCATTATGGATTTGAGGGACCAAACAACTAGCAAAACTGGATCTTTAGGGAAACCTTACAAATCATGTCACCAGAGTTGTCTCAGTGAGTGAAATAATTTGTGCTTAGTCCATGAACCTTGAATATTTAAGAATTTAGCATTTAGTCAATGTTGATGAATGCTCATTGTCACTGAGTACGTTAACTTGGACACCAATAATCCAATTTTAATAGGAATAATACAATACTATGATTAAATGTCTTCCATGTAAACAGCAATTTTTATTTTTATAATTATTTTATTTTTATTTATTCTGATTAAGGTCATAATCAAACTAAACAGAAATTGAATTAAGACATGGAGTATTCCTATTTTAGTTGCATTATTGAAGTGCAGTACAGACATCTAAACACCTTAATCAAACTATTGTTGTCGTGTAGAACTTCTCGTGGCATTTTGCAACAGTATAGTCCACACACAGCTGTTTGACACTAATCTCTGCACCTACCGAGTCAGTAAAGGACCACAGACACACACACCACAAAATGTGGACGTTTTTTTTTCCCATTCGGTGTGTGATGATCAAATTCTATTAAAACAACAATCTTCCACCAGTTCTTACTTTATAATTTCATCTATTACCTTTTGTCATGGGGGCATGAATGAAATGTTTCTGAATGAAAGTAAAAGTGGCAAACTGCAGTTGAAGTAAAAAAAAATAATGAAATGCTCGATATTACGTGAAACTCCAGAGGAAATGTGGATAGCGTGGTGACGCAATGATGTTACTCGATCTATGTGCTATAACATGTAAAATGGGATCATGAAAGGAACATTCAAAAAGCATCTTATGTAAACACCTTAATCATATCATCCTTATATTCAGATTTACTATAATGTAAAAAGTCACTGATGTAAAACCCAACAGCTTTCTTCTTCAATCAGACAGCATTTTTTGTTTCCAGGCAGACTGTTTAAAAAACAAACAAACAAAAATCATTCAGGAAATCTTAATCATAATTCAGCCAATCAGAGGACAACGTTTAATCTGTTTACGTGTTTCCAGTTAAGTGTTGCATATGCATCAATTGTTCAGTCAACAGTTAAAATATCATCTTCAGATTAACCTTTAGAATGATGAGGATGTTTGGATTTAATTTACTACTGTTGTAATGTAATTAGTTTAAAACCTTTTTCCCCTCTGTTGAGGCATGTGGCATCTTGATATTGTCTCATCTCATAACATACTGACATGGACAATGAACGATTTGAGAATTTATTCTCTGGGTATCGAGAAACTAGTGCACAGCAGGGAGATATTCTCACAAAGCTTCCTTTTATCCTTTATGTGACAAGTGGATGTATCTGCGCAATAGTCTTTGTGACAAATGCTAGCTTTGCATTATAATTCACATGACATTTCGAGTGATGAACAGAGAGCGTCAGAATCGCCAGACACCACTCCTGTGGCCTCTTATCAAGCCTAGCACAACAAATAATACAGCACGTCTGACACCAGTGACAGAAGTGACTTTTTTACTGCCCTGCTGCTTAGATATCTTAAATGAATGCTTGAATTGGTGGAGAAATATAACATATTCCGTATCTTTAACCTTGAGGGTTTTTTGTATTATATGTATAAAATTTTTAAATGCTATATTTTGATATATAAATATACCCATATGTCTTTGAATGTTGTTCCATACAGACTTATCAGTGGCCTTGTGCTGAATTTAAAGGGCTGGTCCACAGTGTATTTAAGGCTTGGTTGTGTTTATAAGAGGCAAAGCAAGGCTTAATTTGTAAAAAAAATCACTCTTCATATATCTTTAATTATATACAACTACGCAGCTAACATGAAAACGACCACCATCAAGGGGCTCACCATCAAGGGGCTCTGATTAGTCAGTTAACATAATGTGCTGTAATTTGCAGATCGTCTCCACGTCACCAGTAAAGCGTCACGCCTTCACAAACACGTGCTTTGATTCTGCTGTGTAAATAGTTTCAGTCAGAGTTCGTGGTGTAACGGATCCCAAATCTGCAGTTCGGATCACATTACGAAGGACTGTTGCAGATGAAAGTGAAGAGGGTTGGGGAGTCGCGGAAGAAAGTGAAAGTGAATAGCGGACAGATACGAGAGCGGTTGAGAAGGGAGATTGGTAAAATGAGGTGCCTGATCAGATTTCAGAGGTTCTGGATCTGGCTTGTTCCAGCACAAATTAAGCCCTGGTCCCACCACAACTTTTCCCGTCATCATTATATCTTACAGGGAAGCCAAAATGCTTTCATGCACACGATTTGAACAACGCGGGAGGCGATCTCTCTGCAATGGTTATAAATGTTGTATTAACCGACAAGTTCAAAATAAATTATTAATCCGCGGGTCAAGTGCGTTCCAAACCTTGAGTTATGATCCGTACGGATCACCGATCAACAGTGATCCATTTAACCCTTAGTCAGAGTAGCTGTTAGCAATAGGGGTGTCAAAAATAATTGTTTCTTCTGTGCACTGCGATGCAGACACAGACAATTTGGTATCGGTTCAGTAATAATCATAACCGGTTATTATTTACTGACATCATTTATCACATATGCGCTATGTCGCTTTAGCTTACTATGGCGAGGGAGGAGAGCGTGAGTATTTACAACGCTCCAACTACTTAAAAATGCAGAAACTGTGCACAATTTTCACTGCGTGTGTGTTTGCTGGACAGTCTTTCACTAGCTACATTTCCATCTACCAGATTTTATGTGCATTTTGGATATGCTCATAAAGCGGTTGATGGAAACACCATGATGCGCATAAATTGTGAAAATGAGCATAAAAAATGTATGCATAAAAAATGTATGTATGATAAGAAAAGATGGGCATAAACTACAATGGAAACACTTTTACCGCACAAATTCCAGTATGCACATTAAAAAGGTCATGTGGTTTTGTTATAAGAGATCATGTGATGATAAAAATGTATCATGTGATGTAAAATGTACATGTAATCCATGTAATGGATAAATCAGCAGGATGAGCACATTGTAAACCATCAGAAATGTTGTTTTGGTTATTCTAAAATGCCTTAACGTTTAAGTATTGGTGTTATAATATTATTAACTCTAGAATCAAGAGCAATCAAACGCCACAGCGCGTTCACTGCGTTTCAGGATTGCCTTTTGAGGCGCAAGTCATTTATTAAATGAAGAAAAATTGACGCTTTTTCTCCTACTGCAGCAAATTCAGTTTTTACTGTTGATATTTGGCGTCAGTTTATCGAAGTGACGATTTTGTTCGATTTGACTCGTTGGATGGAAACGCTGCATTATTCGCACATCTTTTATCCGATTATTCGCATTTTTGGATGGAAACACAGCTACTGACACTTATAGCAGCCCTTATTTCACTGCGATTAAGAGAATGAAAGTAAACTCCATTTAGCTCTCTCACTGTGACCCATTTGACCTGCTGTGTCATTCATCGGTGAACAGCGCCAGAGCGCCAGAGCCAATCGCAGCTCTTTCTGTTGAGCGCAAGACCAATCATAGGGGTGTAAGAAAGAACTCACTTGACAGGATTTAGAAAGCTACATATGTTTATTTGCTATAAATGCTCATGTTGTTCTGTGCATGTACTTGAGTTTTTAAAGGTACAGTTTATATATCTGTATGACTGTTTGTAATAAAGGACAAAATTGTATTACAAATAGTATATTAATATAAATATATTTAGACGTATATTGCTGTGCTGTAAAGAAAATATAAAGCTGTGTTGTTAATGCACAGAGATATCGAACTCAACCGATTCGATGGCATGATAATCGTAACTGTGAGGCCAATGTAGGTTCACACCTCAAGTTAGCAGTATCTGTTTGAGCCTTAAACAGACAGAAAAAAAGGATGAACCTCATACCTGCTCTCTAAAATAAAATCTGACAAGTGTCTGTTACGAGTGAAAATAGGGTGTTGCTCTTTTAAGAGAGAATCGCCATTTTATGTATGTATGTATGTGTGTGTTTGTGAACTGGCTGTGGACGCATGTAACACGAGAACCGCATGTGTGCTGACCGATGTTTTTTTTTCTCTAATGCTCTAATTAAGTTATTTTTCTGTAATATACAGTGATGCTGTTGACAGGAGAATAAAGCGCAAGATGTGAAATGCAACCTATGTGAGCTTAGATTGATTTTTCTGCCGCAACACGAGTTAGGCAAGCTATCCTGTATTTTTTTTTTACCTAACTCAACGCTTTACATGCCTTTCCCATATATTCAGAATAAGCATGTGTAAGTAATATAAAACGTTCAGTTCGTTATCTGAGATGTAGACCGCAGGGAAAGTGGTCACATAGAGAGACACTGCATGCACTGCTGAAAACTGTGGGTGTTTACAGCTGTTAGACGGATAAATATGAATTTGTAGCTAAATTGTTAGTGGTGCCCAACAGCATTTCCTGTTGTTTACAACCTTGCTACAACAGATCATTAACACTAGAAACTATGCTTGTAATAGATAAATTTTAACAAAATAAAATTACTTCCAGGTTGTGGCTCACAATCCTCAGCTTATGCTTGTTGGAGCTGCTCCTTTTAGGAGTTTTTAGCCAAATCCAGCACTGAACTAAGAGAGAGATTCTTGAAGTTATCCTTTGTCAAATGCTAACTATTTATATATTTTTATAGTTCTCTGGAATATAATTAAAATTAAACTGTAAACACTTCTGTCTTTGTGTCGTATCTGTTGGACGCCCAAATACAGAAACAGAAGTAGCTCTGTGGAAATAGCATCGTTTAGACGACATTTTTGCTTTCTCTGCTATAACATTACAGCACCAGTGGCCACACCCCCTCGATGCACAGGGTGTATGCGCATGGTAAATGCGCTTAACCTGAAGGATTTATGATCTCATTATCCTGGATGTATTTTTTGTAGTCTCCAAACTTCGTTCGCTGTAGGCTTTGCTAAACTAACTCTGTAAAAGCCAATGTCTTCCTTTGCATAGAACTTTGAGTGTCTTACATTCAGAGATGTTGTTTATGTTCACACCATTACTTTACACATGAACTAAAATTTTAAATATGATATCGTAGTCGACCACCCCTTTAAGATATTTACAATATGTCAACTGTGAATGTTTTTATTAGCAAGTTAATAAGTTCATATTTTGTATTTTTTTTTATTTTTTTTTTAGATATTGTGTCATTAGTTACTTTGTCTGGCTGTTTTTATGTGTATATTTATTTATGCACGGGCAACAAAAATAGTTCCAAACAAAGTTAGTGATGAATGAACGAATGAATATTTACATTTCATTTCTGAATAAAGGTAATTCTACAAGTTCATTCCTCATGATTCCTTTGCAAACACATTGCAAAGCTGTAAATCATTGAGTCAGATACTGACGACTACTGACTACTAAGCTCAAATGTGAGCTTAGTGCTTCTGGCAATGCTACTACGCCACTGCTTTGGGGCATGTCAAATTTAGGACAAAGCACGCCTGTTGTTTATTGTACACTTTAATCACATCTGCATTGTAATGGTTGCTTCTAGAAAGAATCAATGAATAAACACTGGCAAATACATGGTTTTGCAGCGGGGATACATTTATTACAATATGTTTGCGTAAACTGAAAGTGTGAAGAGGAATAGATTTTCATAATAGACTGCATAAGTGATTTCAGCCAAGTAATCCACCAGTTCTGCAAATACTTACGTCAGCATCTTGCCTGGCCTTCATTCACAGTGATTGGGTGTTTTTTTGCTTGACATTTGCATAAGTTAAAAAAATGTCCTACCTTTCTGATTCCTTTAGCAGCCCTCAACACTTTCTCCATGCCGCTTCAATCCCATAATTCATGGCCTGAGTGTTGACGCTAATCTTTCATATAAATGAATTGAAAATGCTCGCTCTGCTGCGCTCACAATGTGCCAATGGAAGTAGACTGTAATATCTTAACGGACAATTTGCATGTGGAGTTGCAGAATGAACAAATTGTATAACAAATGTTTTTTAACTGAACAGGTTGCAGATCAATTTGGTAGACACTTGTGATAGTTGTTGCTTCTAGTAGCTGTTTGTTTGTAAAATTTATTAATTTAGACTATATTTCTGTAGTAGATGCTGCATGCTGTTGCTAAACTTTTTTATTTAATAAAAATAAAACATAATTACTTTAAACTTTCAGCCAACATCTTCACAAAGCAAGCATTGGGGTTCCTCAAACGTCCAAAACCCAAAAGGATATGTGGTTCATTTCCACAATAAGCTTCTCTTCCATTGTGCTTGGTAATTAATCAGGCACAAGACAGCATGGTTACACTTATCACATGTGCATTGTTTAATGGCTGCTTTGAAAAAAATTACAATAACTATATGCATATATTTCACATTAGGGGGGATGGTGTGATAGAATAGTTTTATAATATATGTAATGTGTACAATGACTGTTATACAGTTCGCTTCCTATTTAGTAGCATAAAACAAAAGCATACTAAGTGCATATAGCTAACAAATTACTTTTTCCCAGAGATTAATCTCAGGAATCCACTGGTTTTACACTTTCAATGTCATTGTAACCACAAGGGAGAGTCAGGTGACAACGAAGAAAGATGCAGCTTTATTCAGAGTCATCAGACAGGCAATGATCAAACAGGAGCAAACATGTACATACAGGGAAATTCAGAAGCATAGTCAGGAAACAGGCAAATGGTTGATGCAGGCGGCAGAGAACATACACAATAGAACAAGGCAAGGGTCAAACATGGAGAGACTAAACACGGAAAACACTTTAATTTTACAGGGTATAAACCAACAAGACTCAGCAATGAGTGTGACAAAGTGAGCAGTCTATATAGTCTATGTAATCATTGGTCAACCGGAACTGGTGTGTGTGTGTGAGGTGCATGATGGGAGTTGTAGTTCATGTCAGTGTAGTTCTGGTGATGATGAATGTTCTCCAGCAATCTAAAAGGGCTAGATTGCTGGTGATCATGACACTCATGATACCAGCTTTTTAAGAGCCCCTATTATGCATTAAAAAGGTCATATTTTGGTTTTGGAGGTCTCCAACAACAGTCTGATATGCATGCAAGGTCAAAAACACTGTCATTGTCTTACAATATGCATTCATTTTTACATAATTATCCCCACGAATCCCATATGATTTGTTCAGCAAATCATTTCTTCCCAAACCCCACCTAAGCGTGACGCTTAACTGCGCTGATTGGTCCGATGACCCAGTCTGTTGTGATTGGTCGACTGTGTTCATCGTGAGACAGAGAGAAATGCCCACCATGGCTTATAAACAATTTTGAAGTAGTCAGAATGCAGAGTGTATGTGTGAGTCCAATGCAGGAGTGCATTAACGCACTGCAGTTCACACCAGCATATTGCTCTATTCTTAACCATAAGTAAAAACAGTGACACACATTCAGTATTAATCCACACAGCGGCAAAAGCTGAACTATTTTGAAACTTGACCTCCACGTGTGTGGATACAGCTGACGGTGGCCATAGCAGTGACAAACAGCAGTGGATCATGAGCTCACAAATGCATTTAAATCCATAAACAAACTTTCATGCATCGCGTTTTCAACATGGTTTTAGACTCGACATGAGAATATAAAGAGTAAACCGGATACAGAACAAGCGGTTTCAAGTAACAAAACACAATTTAACACATAATTTGAAAGCTAGAGAAAACAAGGAGGCAACCATTTTAATCGCACTTGCTTACACTTGTGAAATAAAGGAAGAAAGTAATCCATGAACTGTGTACTGTAAAGTTCCTGTCAAGTCCCATATATCAATAGTCTTTTCTGTTCCTTCCTTTAACAAACAGCTGACGAATCTTCTGTTGTAAGCATGTAGATTGCTGAAGCGCTTGTCAGAAAAATGACGGGAACACAGGGATTTTAATTTTTTCCGGGTCTGTGCGTGCAAAAAATGGTTGGGCTTGAGTTCTGTATCAGCGTCACACCAACACGGCTAATGATTCCGTTACCGTGGCGATTTATTCGAACCACTATGAGTCGACTCTCAAAGATGAATCAGTAGTTTTAAACACAACACACTTTCAGATTTAAGCCTTAGCTGGATATTTTACTTCACTTAGAGTTGTGTTACAAACTGCATGGAAGGTCATTTTCAAAAACCCATAATGGGGCTCTTTAAAATAATAACTTCTATAAGAGTTTTATACATTGTACAACAAAAATAGCTGGAACGCTTTCTTCCCTTAATCATTATCTAATACCATGGGTTTTGGAATGTGGTATTCATGGAATGTCAGTATAATGTGTAGTATAATTATAATTTAGTAAATGTTTGCTAATATTGTTTGAGCTGATGTCTAACATCTAGCTAGGCTATGATTTATTATTTTGTCGAAGGTTGCAGCATGTGCATGATGATCTACAAATGTATAAAGATGAAGCTGATTTACACTGATGCTGCTGTTTTTGTGCTAATGAAAATAATTTAAATATTGATCACAACTTATGCTACTCTCAACTCAATCTACTTGTAATATCACATGAGCAGTGCTATCAATTCACATGCTGGAGCCACCATCTGTAGACAGCAGAGCCACAGCTCTCACATATTATTATAAAGCCATGTGCTCAAGTTAATGAATACTGCACATTTTCATTTCTAGAGTTAATTGTGTATTGTTAAACATTTGTCACAGTTATGAAACTTTGTGAACAATTACACTGCAGTCTGATTAAAGGTGTGCTCTTAAAATTGTAGCGTGTGCACTTAATTGTTAGTCTCTATAGTACAATTACTCCATATGGAGCATCAATGCTTGTTTAAGTGAAGAACTCATTAGCTGTGTTAGCTTCAGACATTATACCATTTTTTTTACTCATGCTACAACAGTTGGCCTGTGCTAAAGGCCTGTACATTTCAACTATTACACCAAATAATCTGTTATGGTTTATTCATTACAGCAAGATTCTTGTTGCTCACAAGCTTGGCGCTTCACCTAGGGCTGATGCTTCCCCCGGAGAGCATTTTCTTTTATGAGCAATTTGTGATCTTGCTGTGGCAAAATTGCTATTTACATAGCAGTCTATAGACTTCCATTTATACATAAGCTGATGTGTCAAACTTAAAATGCAATCTCGTGTGAAAAGTTTAGCAGTTTGTTGCATTACAAAGTTAAGCTTAGGGAACTCTGACCCACAAATTTGCATCACGTGTCTGCGTGAGACCAGCTGAAGGTCATCAGAAATTAAACCAATCGCTCGCTTTAAAAAAAAAAAAAAAAATCTCTAATCATCTTGTTTAAATCCCATCCCTTTTCGCAGTAGAATTTCACATGCTCAAACTCTAATGTGACCGCAGCATTAGTAAGCAGTAAAACTCAACAGTTCAATAGCGAGTAAATGGATTCCAGTAAAGGAACGAGCCGGTTTCCACCAAAGCCCCCTGAGGTGAAGGCAAGTTTTCAACTTTAAATATATTTGTGTGCTGCTGTGCATCCATATAACCTTTCACTAACATGCTTTTGAAACAAGTAAAAAAAAAAAAAAAAAAAAAAAAAAAAACCCCATTGATCTTAGTAAAAAGTAGCCCTTTTAAAAGAACTTGAGTAGTGAGTATTACACTTGGAAAAGCTGATGCATTTACATGCAATTTGTGGATGTGTGTAAACGTAACATTCTGTAGTGCATTTATTTATTGTCCAGCAGGCACATACTGTAATGTCACAACACTTTAATGTTAGGTTAGATTTAGGTCATGATGTCAGGTGACCAAATTCAATGTCTAGCCAGCGTCTAAGGACAATGTAATTTTGATGTGCAATAGCGACATCAATGACATTGATATTTGGTTGATTTTAGGTTGTGTTGGAAAGTGACCAAAATTCAACGTTGAGCCAACATTTTAAACCAGCGTCATACTGACGTCAAATACTGACATTTCTTTGTCAGGTATGGCAACCAAAATCCAACATCTGATAGATATTGTGGGGACGTTACCATGATGACGTCAAACTGTAACATCATTAGACATTGATATTTGGTTAATTTTAGGTTGACCTGATGTTGAGTTCTGAGATCAACCCGATTTTCATTTCCAAATAAAATGCAACATCACGAAGTTGGTACAACGTCAATCTGACGTCATGATGACATCTTGTGCCTGCTGGGTGTTTAAGGCCATTTTTTGTCATTATACAGTAAACATTTGCCTCTTCTCATCACTGACATGCATATAAATTCTGGCTCAATTCATGTAAAGATTTTGGACACTTTCAATGCTTCTAAACAGTTTGTTGCAATTGACCCTTCGCTAAGCCACGCCCTCCTTAATTACTTTTGCTACAGCTGTCAATCTTTCGTGCCTGGCACGTATATTACAATGTGTATGCGCTGGTGTCAGACATTCCCAGGGATATATTTAGTCATTTTTGGCGAACAGGTGAGATATCTGAGAAAGCCAGACAAAAAAGGACTGCAGTATGCATTACAGGGGTATGTTCACGACATAATAGGCAACCGATTAGACAATAA
This sequence comes from Danio tinwini, assembly GCA_903798205.1. NCBI lineage: Eukaryota > Metazoa > Chordata > Actinopteri > Cypriniformes > Danionidae > Danio > Danio tinwini. Next base: position 30,677 of record CAIGQZ010032666.1, read on the forward strand.
TTCAATAAAAATTAAAGCTAGGTTACCCTAGCCGCCTCATACGCTGACCATTCAACAGCTTAGTTCATGCACAGCAGGAGAGGTGAAATTTAAAAACAATCTAATAATAACTAATTAAACCGAAAAAAAAAGCCTGAGACTAATTGTTGTGCAATGAAATATAGTGTTACTAACCCACGAGGAAACACACATGGACAGTGCTTCTACATCATTCATTCACAGAAAGAACAGCCAGAAAGGAGAAATTTATGGATTTGTACTAAATATTAACATCACTGACCCATAACAATGTACAGTAAATAACCTATAACTGTCAGTATGTTTGTGTGCTCTTTATAAGATACTAAAAAACAGCTGCGGATAACGTTAAAGTATATTGATCGCAAGTGCTCAGTTTGTGATCACATCTCTGTTTTGTTCTGTTGATTTGTAATTTCAAATATTCGTAGCTTGAAACAGATGGAAATATGACTGCTATTAGTATGACTACTATGGCGAGGGTTTAAATGGAGCAGTGCTCATAATATCGAGGAAAAAAAAAGAAAAAGAAAAAGACAGCTGTGAAACAACCTGCTTTGTATGTTTGTAGGAAACATAGTTTAGATCGTTAGGGTAACGTGAGAGGTGTGTGAGTTATTGCCATCTGTCTGTTACTGACTGTGTCAGAAATAATAAAACAAAACCAAATTAACTCCGCTGCTTTAGCGCCCCTCACAGAGCTTCAGCTTTACAGGACTGATTTTTCCAATCCTCGTAGTCAAGAAAAAATAAAGTAGTGACTGCAGGTTCAAGAAAGGTAGTGGAGTAAAAGTACCAATACAGCACTAAAAATGTACTCAAGGAAAAGTGAAAGTACACATTTATAAAACTACTTACTAAATTACAATTCCTGAGGAAAACTACTCAGTTACAGTGGTTTGAGTATTTGTTTTTTCTTTTTCTTTACACCACTGGTCAATGGTGCAGTCTATTCCAATTCTCTCATAGCAACACACCAACAATGTATTTTTTTCTGGGTGCAACCAAGGTCAGACAAATGAATGCAAATGCATATGCTGTTTAAATAGCATGGCACATGATGTGAAAATAATACCTGCACAGGGCTGAAATTAGCAAAAAAAACAAAAAAAAAAAAACACTTGCTTTCATATTCAGCTTCTCAGATTAGAAACAGGCTGTTGAGAGACGCAGGTGATTGGATGCATCCCTGGGGTAGATCTTGAAAAAGCAGTAAAAGCATATTAAGGCTGTTATGTTCAAAAGAGAAAGGGTGATGTGGGGCTAAATATGGTTAAAGATAAATGCTTGTTCTAATAAATGGAAGGTTTTACTTTTAAGCAGTAATGCTTGATAAGCAGGGCTCATTGCTGTAGTGTTTGAGTTGCATCCCTGAAAGCCCTCAGAGATTGTGTGTTTGTGCGGTGCAGCTGTTAATAATGGCTCAGTTCCACATTAGACTGTTGCACTGCAACCTGTTCAGAGACTGATCACTTAATTAATGAGCACAGCCTGATGATAGACTAACAAGGGCTAATTAATGTGACAGCACCTTATTTTTCCAATATCATAATAAAGGCCAGCTGTCAATGACAATCGGATGGCTGAAATAAGTTTGTGAATGAGAAATAGTGACTAAGCTAATTTTATTTTTATATTTATTTTACTCAATTAAAAAACTAAATATTTAACTACAATGTACATTTACATAAATAATTGCACTTATTTGTACATGCATGTTATATTTATGCTTAAAAAACACCTGTATGTAATTATAGCTGTAATTAATTTTTGCAATAACACATCTATAATTAAACTTCCCTTCCACTCTTACTCCAGACAACATGGCTAAACCTGTCCTCAACTGTGTGTGTGTGTGTGTGTGTGTATATATATATATATATATA
>CAIGQZ010032666.1:52048-63587 GCA_903798205.1 Danio tinwini
AATATAATATAATATAATATAATATAATATAATATAATATAATATAAAACCACAAGCCTTACTTTTGAATGTTTTGTTATTCCCATATTCACATTGTAAAATATGATTGCATTTCAAACTCCACTCTTTTTTTTTTTAACCAAGCTTCAACAATTGCAATAGACCTACAATAAATTGCTCCAACTCCTAAGCCAGGTAATAGTTAAAACTTGGCATTGTGTTTTCTGTCATGACAGGTTGCTCAAAATGTTCTCATTTGTAAATCACTTTGGATAAAAGCATCTACTAAATGACTAAATGTTAATATAATTTATAAATCAGCAATACTTCAAACATTTGGTCATATCTATCAATTATTTACAATGCATTACACCGCTGTTAGGAAATGTCAAGTGTCCTCAATATATATAATTCATTGTTATTGACATTCAGAAGAGTGTTGCGGAGTGCTGTTGCTGTCAGTTGCAGAAAAACACAATGGACATGAATAAACTAATATGCCAAAATATAAGGGGTTATATTCATTATTATAGGAAATAATAATAATAATAATAACAATAATAATAATACATTTTATTTATATTGCACTTTCTTAAACTCAAATCGCTAACAAGAGCATCAAAACACAGTAGAACATGAAATACACAAAAAAGTACAGATAAAAAAAATAGAGATTAAAAGAAAGCCTAAGCATAAGTTATAAGCTATAATAAACATATGAGTTTTGAGAAGTTTCTTAAAACAGTCCAAGGCACTGGCATTCCTGATGTTAGTGGGGAGAGCATTTTACAATTTAGTTGCACGATAAGAGAGTGTCCTACCTCCCATGGTGCTAAGTTTACAATGAGGCTGAAACAAGGTGAGCCCCGAAGTGGAACTTAGATTATGAGAGGAGGAGGAGGTAGATATAAGATCACATATATAATCAGGAGCAGAACTGTGAACAACTTTATAAGTTAAAATCAAGTTATCACATCAGAATAGGAAATAGTAATACTGTAAACAGTACACACTCTTAATTGACTGCTTAAATTATAATACATAACATTATAGTATGATTAATTATTTATTTTTATTTGATTGTATTTCTCTTTGTCTCATTTTAATGGAAAAAAGTGTTATTGAAGTTTAAATTGTGCAATTATCACACAGTTATCACAATCATCCGCTGATTAATCAATATTTATATTGAAAATGTTACAATAGTTACATTTCATTGCACTTTTCAAATGACAAATCCACTAGAGGACACCGTGTACAATTTAACAAGTTTGAAATACTTTACTTTTGTTACATTTTGTCATATGCTTTAGAAACATGTCCTCCTTGTACATCTCCAAAAGAAGGAAGAACTTGTCGTACAGATAACCACACGGACCACTGATCGAAACTCTTTCTCTTAACACAAACTTTTTTTTTTTTTTTTTAAGCAAATGTAAGAGAAAAGAGCAATGCAACCACATTGTTTTACTCTGATTTTACATTGGCTTTATCTCTCTTCTGGTAAACTTACCATACCATTTGTTGGTGTCATACTGCTGCTTAGTGCTTATATTAAATAGAAACAGCATAAAAGCTGTCCACGTGGAGACCAAAGGTGAGGCGAATTATGTAAATTGTTAAGATGTTTTTTGGTATTTCATTGATGTTGTGCAAAGTACTGTGTGAAAAATATATTTACAGTTTTATGCAAAAGTTTGGGCACCCCTGTTCATTTTTAGAATTGTAAGCCATAGCCTGTTGAAATCAGCAATTTCATTTGGATATGTTTTATACCCTAGGGAAAAAGCAACATTTCAGTTTTGACATAACATTTATTTAATCAACAGATGCAATACAATTTAAGTCTTAACAAAAACAGACAAAAACAGTGCAAAAATGTGGGCACGCCAACAGAATAATGACAGCAATCTTTTGAACAGCAACCTTTTGCTGAAATGACAGCCTGTAGACACTTCTTATAGACAAGAATAAGTCCCTGAAATCTTGCTAAAGGCATTTTGGACCATTCTACCTTGCCAAATTTTCCAGTTCAGTCAGGTTTGATGGCTTTCAAATCCTTTTCAAATCAATCCATAGATTTTCAATGATGTTCAAGTCTGGGGTCTGGGATGGCCATTCTAGAACATTGTATCATGTCTGAGCATAAATTCTTTGGTAGATCTGGAACTGTGCTTTGGGTCATTGTCCTGCTGAAACATCCAACCCTGGAGTAACTTCTGCCTTTTGACTGATTCCTGAGCATTTTTCTTAAGAGTCTGCTGATACTGGGTGTAATTCATACAACCTTCAACTCTGACAAGGTTTCCAGTACCTGTGCTTGCCACACATCCCTACAGCATGATGGACCCTCCACCATATTTTACAGTAGGAAGCATGTTTTTCTCCTGATATGCTGTGTTTTTTTTCACCATGCTACCACCTTTGATTGTGGCATCTGTCCACAGTATATTTTTCCAAAATGACTCAAGCTTGTCCAGATGAGCCTTTGCATACCTCAAACGACTCTTCTTATTGACAGAATGCAGAGATGTCTTCCTCTGCATCACCTTCTATTGAGCTGTTCCTTGTGAAGAGTTTGCTGGATTGTGACTTACAATGATCTACAATGACATTATTAGCAGGAAGATGTTCCTGGAGCTGTTTGGAGGTGGACTGTGGTTTGTCTGTGACCATTCTAACCATTCATGATCTTTGCCTTTCAGATATTTTTTCTTGGTCTAGCTCATCTTTTCTACACAAGAACTGTTCCTGTGGCCTTCCAATTCTTACTATACAGTATTTCTGACTGGAGTTTTAAACCTTGGGCACTTTAAACCTTTGTGATAGCTTTTTGCATTCTTCTCCTAATTCATGTTGGGGAATTATCCTAGTTTTTTTTTTGTTCACACATAGATTTGGGGATCCTCTGCCGTTTCTCCTTGCAGATTCTCTCCAGTTCTGTCAAGTTGAATGGTAAACGTTGGTGGACAGCCATTTTTTTTGGTCTCTCCAGAGATGATCAATTGGGTTTAAGTCAGGGCTCGGGCTGGGCATTCAAGAACAGTAGCAGAGTTGTTATAAGCCACTCCTTCGTTATTTTAGCTGTCTGCTTAGGGTCATTGTCTTGCCGGAAGGTAAACCTTCGACCCAGTGTGAGGTCCTGAACACTCTAAAGTAGGTTTCCAACAAGGACATTCACTCGATTGCAACCATTCGTCCTGTGCCTGCAGCTGAAAAACACCCCCATAGCATGATGCTGCCACCACCATACTTTAATGTTGGGACTCTATTGGACAGGGGATGAGCAGTGCCTTGTTGTCTTCATGCATACCGCTTAGAAATAAGGCCAAAAAGTTCTATTTTGGTCTCATCAGACCAGAGAATCTTATTTCTCACAATCTTGGAGTCTTTTTTTTCAATGCAGGCTTTCATGTGTTGGGCTACTTGGCCATAAAGCCCTGACTTGTTCCTTTCTAACAGGAAAAAAGTAAGATAGGCTTGGAAAAAGGGTGAATAAATGATATCTGAATTTTCATTTTTGGGTGAACTGTACTTAAACTGTACAGTTTAGTTTTACTTAAACTGTAAACCCTTTAAGCTGTTTGGATGAGTTCAGTTGTGAAAACTTCAATGCATCATGGCTTTTTAATTGCTACATCATGACAGGTTTCTATAAAGAAACACTTAATAATAATATAGAATGATCATGTGATTTTAACATATGGTGGTTAGGGAAAGGAACACTCCACTTTTATGTTAAACATACTATTTTACAACTCCCGTAGAGTTAAAGAGTTTTACAATTGTGTAATCAATTTAGCTGGTTTCTGGGTCTAGCAAAATCATTTTTAGCTTAGTTTAACATGAATTGTTGGCTGCGTCCGAAATCGCCTACTACTCAGAATGTACTATATGTGATTTAGAATTTATTACTTGACCCCCACAGCATGATGCTGCCACCACCACGCTTTACTGCTGGGACTCTATTGGACAGGGGATGAGCAGTGCCTGGTTGTCTTCATGCATACAGCTTAGAATTAAGGCCAAACAGTTCTATTTTGGTCTCATCAGACCAGAGAATCTTATTTCTCACAATCTTGAAGTCTTTTTTTTTTTCAATGCAGGCTTTCATGTGTTGGGCCACTCGGCCATAAAGCCCTGACTTGTGGAGGGCTGCAGTGATGGTTGACTTTCTACAACTTTCTCTCATCTCCTGACTGCGTCTCTGGAGCTCAGCCACAGTGATATTTGGGTTCTTCTTTACCTCTCTCACCAAAGCTGTTCTGGCCTGTAAATTTGGCCATATCTGTGCTTTGCCACAATTCTGTCTCTGAGCTCTTCAGGCAGTTCCTTTGACCTCATGATTGTCATTTGCTTTGACATGCATTGTGAGCTGTGGGATCTTATATGGTCAGGTGTGTGGCTTTCCTAATCATGTTCAATCAGTATAATTAAACACAGCTGGACCCAAATGAAGGCGTAGAACCATCTCAAGGATGAGAAGAAATGGACAGCACCTGAGTTAAATATATGAGTGTCACAAGAAGGGATCTGAATATTAACCCATTTAATCCCACCGGTCACAATTGTGACCACAATTTTTGCTTGCATATTTTTCTGAAGTATTAAAAAGCAACTCTTATTATAAAGCACATGTTCATATATAATGAAAATTTAAGATGTCTAAATGAGTTCAGGGCAGGTCTAACATGATTGGGTAGTTTGACCATGTGACCATACACATTCATTTCTTAGTACTGCCATCTGAATGGAAGGATAATGTCAAAGCTCAGAAATGACAGGTAAGTTTTCAAAATTATTTTTAAATAGGCAATACATATTTTGCATGCATAATTCTGAAAGGGTTATCTATACATACATATTAAAATTATATTATTACATTGGTCACAATTGGTCACAATTGTGACCGGTGGTATAACACAAGGAGTCTATGCCCCCATATGTCATTCCATATCTCATAATTTATGTATTTTTTATATTTATTCCTTAATTTATTTATATGTTTTTCATTACTATGCTACCTAGATAGCATACAAATGTGGGCCACTTTAGGCAGTTATGTGGCACTGGTGGTCTTCCTTTGGCCCAGACAAAATGAATGTGAGCCTGAAGTGGCCCATCTGTACAATGGCAAAAGAGGGCCAAACATTCAAATTCATATATGGGCCATTTAAAGCAACTAGCTGTGAGCCTGTGGCCCATGTAAAAATGGTAGATTTGGCCAAAATGAGGAAAAATGTGGGCCACAGTTGGCAAAAATGTGACAGTCATTTAAGTGTAATTTGGGTCTAAACCTAAAATGGCTTAAATGCGTAGGTGCAAATGTGGTGCAGTTATCTGAAGTCATCTGGGGCCACTTGGCAAATTCTCAGCACAGTAAACTATGGCTAATGTGGATTTGAGCCTATAGTGGCCCAGAAAAGAAATGGAAAATGTGGCCTAGTTATCCTAAAACATATGTGGGCCACTTTTGGCAAATATGCGGCAGAGTAAGCTATGGCTAATGTGGATTTGAGCCTATAGTGGCACAGAGAGGATATGGCAAATGTGGTCCAGTTATCTTAAAACATATAAGGGCCACTTTTGGCAAATATTTGGCACAGTAAGCTTTGGCTAATGTGGATTTGAGCCTAAAGCGGCCCAGAGAAGATATGGCAAATGTGGCTTAGTTATCCTAAAACATATGTGGGCCACTTTTGGCAAATATTTGGCACAGTAAGCTATGGCTAATGTGGATAGCCTATAGTGGCCCAGCGAAGATATGGCAAATGTGACCCTGTTATCTTAAAACATATGTGGGCCTCTTTTGGCAAACATTCGGAAGAGTAAGCTTTGGCTAATGTGGCTTTGAGCCTAAAGTGGCCCAGAGAATATATGGCAAATGTGGCCCAGTTATCTATGTCAACCACTTTGCATTTCATGCATTGCAGCATGATATATTTTAATTGTTACTATTGTTGAGGTACAAGGTCAGATTCTTGAGGTCTGAGTGTGTCTTTACCAGTTCTGAACTGTTTTTTTTTTTTTCTTTCAATTCACTCTCTTAATTTGAACATGAACTGGAGCGTATGTACGGATGTACTGTAAATGTAGGCCAGATCTGGGCCGGAATAAAAGCAAACTGTGGCCCAGAATAGCGTCAGTTCTGGTTCATTTGGTTGAATTCTGGCTAATATGTGGTATTGCTTTGGCATATTTGTGGCACAGATCTAACAAACAGGAGCAGACCGCCCTAGTACCATCAAACCATTCAGTATGTGGTCCAGATGTAAGTGTCTGGTGTGGGCTGGATCTGTGCCAGAATAAAAGCAAACTGTGGCCAAGAATAGGGTCAGTTCTGGCTCATTTGGTTGAGTTCTGGCCCATATGTGGTATTGCTATGGCTTAATTGTGGCCCAGATCTGGCAAACAGGAGAGGACCACCCAAGTGCCATCATTCCATGCGGTGTGTGGGCCGGATGTAGTGTCTGGTGTGGGCTGGATTTGAGCCACGTGAATTTTGCTAGCTTAGTATTAATTTCTGTTTATAATGAAGTTTATAGTAATTTACTCCTATAATTTGTCATTTTGTCATCATTTCATTTGAATATTTGTGTTAACCTGTTGCATAAGATTGCTATTTTGTTATTTTGAAACTGAGCCAGACAATGTTTACTTCTTGTTAATGAAATAAAACAAATTTAAACAAGACTAGTGTTTAAACTAATTGCTGGCTAGACATTTTTAATTTTTTTAATTAATTTACACTATAGACCAAGACTCACTGTGTTCCACTACCGGACCAAAAAGAAACCCATTTTTTCATTGACTTTTCAATTATTTTTTTTAGAAAATTGACATTGATTGTTTAATATCCTTACAAATGCCACACAAATTCATATATGTCATCTCTAGGAAAATTTGGGATTAAGTGGGTTAAGCACCATGTGATATTTCAGTTTTTCTTTTCTAATAAATCTGCAAAAATGTCAACAATTCTGTGTTTTTCAGTCAATACGGGGTGCTGGGTGTACAATAATGAGGAAAGAAATTAATTGAGTTTAGCAAATACCTGCAATATAACAAAGAATAAAGAATTTAGGTTTGAATATTTTCCATACCCACTGTATTTCCAATAAGCCTTAAGTTGTTTGAGACAAACCTACCCAGGTAATCATTTAACCTTGACGTTGGGTTTTACAAATATTGTTTTCTCGTAAGACAGATTGCTCAGAATGTTTTCCTTTGTAAATCACTTTGGATAAAAGCATTTACTAAATGACTAAATGTTAATGTAATTCATCAATCAGCAATACTTCAAACATTTGGTCATCTATCAATTATTTACAGTGCATTTCACAGCTGATGGAAAATGTCAAGCATCCTCCATATATATTTCACTGTTATTGACATTTAGAAGACGGTTTATGTCAGTTGTTGCAGAAGAACACAATGGACGAGAAGAACATATCTGAGACCTAATACAACTCAGTTTATAATTCCCAAAGAGACTCATTATAAAGCAAAGACTGAGGGAAGTGATTAATTCAGAGGGTTTTGATATTAGTTTTAAGGGGGCTAGGCAGTCTAGTGAAGTGTGAAAGAAAAGATCTGTGAGTGCAGGATGGAAAGGGAAAGGACTGAGGTGACAGGGCAGGCCACTGTTTTAAGTTACCTCTACAGTCGCCGCTGAACTACAAAGTGAATCCATACTGCTCTGAATTCATGCCATCTTTTTATCTTCAATCCATCTCTGAAACGGAAGACTGCCTCAGAAAAGAAAGCGCTGGCTCTTTATTCCTCTCTAGAATTATGGATAAGACACATTTGTTTGGAGAAATATGCGTGTTGATGGTTCCAACATTATTTTTTGTTCCATTCAAGCACATATTTGGTTGTTTGTTTGCCGAGTTTAAGGGAGAGTTCACTCCAAAATGATCATGTACTCAACCTTGTTTGGTTTTAAATCTTTCAGTTAGTTCATTCCTTTGTTCGTGCCATCCTAAGTTTGTTTATTCCTTCATTCATTTGTGTGTTCCTTTCTAAAAGGAAAAAAAAGTCAGATAGGTTTGGAAAAAGGGTGAATAAATGATATCTATTTTTTTTATTATTTTGGGTGAACTGTTCCTTTAAGCTGTTTGGATGGGTTCAGTTGTGAAAACTGCAATACATCATGGCTTTTTGATTGCTACATCATGACAGGTTTCTATAAAGAAACACTTAATAATAATAAAGAATGATCATGTGATTTTAGCATATGCTGGTTAGGGAAAGGAACCACTTTTATGTTAAACATACTATTTTACATCTCCAGTAGAGTTAAAGAGTTTTACAATTGTGTAATCAATTTAGCTGGTTTTTGGGTCTAGCAAAATCATTTCTAGCTTAGTTTAACATGAATTGTTGGCTGCGTCCGAAATTGCCTACTACTCAGAATGTACTATATTTGAATTTATTACTTGACTTGATAGAAAAGTATGTTCTATACAGTATAAATTTGAGTAGCATTAATGGAACTCGGCAAGACTACATCCACCATTTTGTCATGATCAAATGACTTGCCCATGTCAGTTGCCTCACTTTACTCCCATTCATGAATTCTCTCACGGTGCATCATGGGATCGTGTAGCAAGCATCGGATGCGCACTTCAGAATCAGACTTCTCGTTGGAAGTTGTAGGTCATCTGGATACTTCTCACATACTGTTTTAAGAATTTCTATAAATTTCGACATACTAAGCTCGCATACTGCTTTTAGCATACTATATAGTATGGAAATATGCGATTTCGGACACAGCCATTGAATCAGATTAGACCATTAGCATATAGCAATTTTTTTTCTCTCTCAATTAAATGTTGTTTCTTATTTAAATGTTTACACTGTAGTTATATCATGTACTAATTCAGTCAAAATTTAAAAATCTGTATTTTCTAGGTTAATTATAACTAGGAACTATTCTCTCATTCAGGCATAATAATCATCTAACTTTTTTCTGGTGCTGCGTGATAACATTGAATATATATTAGGGATGCAACGATTAATCTGTTTCACTATTAACCGCGCTTTAATTCTTCACGTTAATTAATCGTAAAGGCTCAACACTGTGTTTCTGCACAGAAAAAAAAAACTACTGCAAATAAAAGTTATGCCAACTGTGCGCTAGTTTAAAGTTCCGAGCTTTTACACAGAGACTAATATGCACGCACACCGGATTAAGTATGGCTGAAGCTATTAACTATGGGCTGTTTATATATCACATCTTTTGCACACGCAAGTTTATTATTTCCAATGGATGCACAACATACTCACACTTTCCAGGCGCACCTAGTTGAAAATATGCCGCTAGCACACTACATGACAAGAACTGACCGTTTATTTATTTATTTGTTTTTTTTTATTATTTATTGTTCTGTCATTTATTTTCAGTGTAAAAATATTATTTATGCTGAAATGCCAAAAGCTTTTATTCTTTTATTTATTATATTTTTAAGTCCAAAGAGAAATGGACTATAAGGAGTTTTCACATTATTTTCTAAACTTGTAGTGTTTTGAAATTAATTAATGCATTATAATCGTGATAACCATGAGACCGTGATTGATCCTCAGACTATAATCATACAACCAAAATCTATAAATGTTGCATCCCTAATGTATAGTATAGTACAGTATAGTTTCTTAGGAAATAGCAACTTTTCATTTTCCGTCAGTCTTAGTACACAATGCAACTACAGAATAGTCAAGCTTTAAATAGGAAAATTATCAAAGCATTTTATTTTTTTTAGGGGGGGTGCTAATGATCTAATCCAATTCAGTGATCAGTGCTAAACTAAGCTAAAAGTTCTCCCACCAAACCTGATTAGATAAATAGATTTAAAAAATGTTAAACTTAGCGATGCTAAACTTAGGCGATTTGGCCTAAAATCTAAATCTCGATTAATTGAACATGTTAACTTGATTACGATTAATAAACAATTATTTATTCCTGTATTTATTTTTTTTGCCCTCATAGTTCACTGATAAGATTTGTATAAAAAATATGCTAACATGTAATGTGCTCACAAAAGTATGCAACCGCATGAAGGCTGTGCTGGACTATACCCGTGCATTCGACGCAGAAGTATAAAGTAGCCTTAACAGAGCTCAGCCACGTGACTCCACACATGATAGGGAATGTAATTAAATTGCCTGGAAAAATTGGATCAATTCTATTTTCTAAATGTCAATTTCGCTTACTCTAGTATTAATTGCCCAGCCTTAGTAAATCTCAACTGTTTACTATTAGAGGACTAAATGAACCTATTTAAAGAAAAAATAAAAATGTTCATTACAGTTTTGCAAAGTAGTTATTTTTTGATTTTACAGTAAAAATGCCTTATAAGCTTATACAGTTTTTTGTGTTAAATGAAAGTTTTTGTGAATTTAAATTGAGACGTTTTTCTATTCACAAATTCAGTTTGCACAGTTTGACGAGTAATGGAAACACACCATGTGAAAGGTATATTTAAACATTGAGCCTTATCAGTAAATCAATTCTAGTAATGTTTTAAGCTCTACAGTCGCAGCTGAACTACAAAATGAATCCATACCGCTCTGAATTCATGCCATCCTTCTTGTCTTTTTGCGATTTCTGAAACTGAATGCTGCCTCAGAAAAGAAAGCTCTGGCTCTTTATTACTCTCTAGAAATATAGATTATGGAAGGACACATTTATCTAGAGAAATAAGCGAGTAGATGGTGGCAGCTTCAGATATTTTGTTGTTGTTGAAGCACATATGTTCTTGTTTTAAGCATTTAAGCTGTTTGGTTATGCTCCGTTGTAAAAAGAAAATCTCACTTTAATGTGCTGTCAAACACAGGGCTCCTGATAGTTTGAAAGTGGGTCCTGGTACTCAAATAGAAATAGGGTTTACTCTGGGGGTTCTGGGGAGAGTGGAGGAGTGGTTGTTGTAGTCTATGGAGAAACACTCACACACACACACACACACACACACACACACAGTGGATATATAAATAGACCATTTATAAGCACTTAATTTTTTCATTATTCAAAAATCAAAGGAATTGCAGTTGAGGCTACAATGCTTCAGCAATCGAACAGTACCAAATAAACAAGGCACTTGAATCTTTATTTTGTGTAAAATACAGTGATCAAAATAAGCCTGACGATTGTATTAAAGAAAAAATATTACAACTTAAATGCTTAAAGATTACAGCTGGTAAAAATGAGAAAGTGTAGAAGCTGACTATAGGGACTAGGGATGTCCTGTAGAGACTAGTGATGTCCTGTGACTAGGTCTTTCAATAGACATCACTAGTCTATTACTAGTCTCTCACGGCACATCTCTAGTCTAGTCTCAAAGGACATCATCACTAATTTCTAGCAGGACATCACTAGTCTCCCATAGAACATTAGTAGTACGCCAATAGTCTCTCACAGACATAACTCGTTATTCACAGTACATAACTAGTTTATTACTAGTCACTCACAGCACATAACTAGTCTTTATAATAATAATAATAATAATAATAATAATAATAATAATAATAATAATAATAA
>CAIGQZ010032666.1:63597-76169 GCA_903798205.1 Danio tinwini
AATAATAATAATAATAATAATAATAATAATAATAATAATAATAATAACAATTCCTTACATTTATGTAGTGCTTTTTCTGGACACTCAAAGCGCTTTACACACATTTTTGGGGGGAAACTCCTCATCCGCCACCGGTTTGCAGCATCCACATGGATGACACGAAGGCAGCCATGTTGCGCCAGATCGCACACCACACAACAGCTGATTGGTGGAGAAGAGACAGAGTGATGAAGCCAATTATGATATGGAGATGGTTAGGAGGCCATGATGGACAGAGGCCAAATTTGTCCAGGATGCCGGGGTTAAACCCAACACAATCTCATGGCAATTCATAACTTTTTGGTTTAGTGGCTAATTCATATGAATTCGTACAATCAAATTCATACCATTTAGTACGCTTTGCTCATCACCTAATGACGTTTGGGTTTAGGGGCGGGGTTGGGTGTCACGCCTTCTTTTTTAAATTGTACATTTTCATACGACTCAACTCGTACAAATTTGTATGATTTAGCCACTAAACGGACAAAACGTAAATTGCTTACGTTTCCTCGTCAGATCAGGCTGGTTAAACCCCTACTCCTTAAACTCCCCTACATTTTTTTATTTATTTATTTATTTACTTATTTAATTTTTTTTTTTAAGGACGTGCTTGGATTTTTAACGACCACAAAGAGTCAAGAGCTCGGTTCATCTGAGAGATTGCTGTGCTTACTGGGCTCACTGAGCAGTATAGAGTCCCCATCAATATTCTGGGGCATTAGGATCTACACCGACCACAGGTTGAGGCAAACCTTTGCTCTAACAACACATCATTAGTCTCTCATTTGGATATCATTAGTCTCCCACAGCTCAAGAATCCAAGGATTTTCCATAGATTTTCAGTCAGGTTTACATCAGGATTCTGAACTGGCCATTTCATTATTTTTGTGTTTTTTAGCTTCAAAGAAGAGCTTTGCTGTATATTTGATAGGGCTCATTATTCTGGTTGAAAATATCTGACTGAGGGAAGGAACTGCATGTTGCTAAAGGAGTATCCAGTAAACATTTGCATTCACACTACAATTCAGCTGTATAAGAGACCAAACTATTGCACTGCAGAAAACATCCACCAAACCATGACCTTTCAGTTATGAATTTAGTCACGCTGGGTTTAGTCTTTCTTAGGTTTAATAATGAACATTATGTTTCCTATCAGACCAATATAAATGAAACTTTTTTTTTTTCCACTAAAACAAACATTGTATTCTCTGTTTACACAACATGCTCCTCAGCAAAGGTTAATCTAGACTTCCGGCTGATCAGAGTCTTGGTCTTGACTCTAAAAAAAATGTTTGACTTAAAAGATTAAATTAACATAAAAACAATTTAAGTGACTTATTATCAAATTATTTTTACAGTGGCCAGAGCCATATCACCCGGCAGGCCAAGCCCGGTTACTTACTGAAGCTAAGCAGGGCTGAGCCTGGTCAGTACCTGCATGGGCTACCACATTGAAAAACTAGGTTGCTGTTGGAAGTGGTGTTGGTGAGGCCAGCAGGGGGCAATCAACCTGCAGTCTGTGTGAGTCCTAATGCCCCAGTAATAGTGAAGGGGAAACTATACTGTCACTGGGCGCTGTCTTTCAGATGAGACGTTAAACCGAGGTCCTGATTCTCTGTGGTCATTAAAAATCCAATGGCACTTCTCGTAAAAAGTAGGGGTGAAACCCCAGTGTCCTGGCCAAATTCCCTCCATTGGCCATTAACATTCAAGGCCTCTCAATCATCCCCATCCACCAAATTGGAGAAAGTGGAGAACCCCCCCCCCCCCCCCCCCCATGACTGTGAAGCGCTTTGGGTGTATGGCCATACACAATAAATGTGCTATATAAATACACATTACAATACATTACATTAAATTACATTGCAGTGTACAAGATTGAAAACCCTTAGAAAACTGTTAGTCTTGTAAAGTTTGACACTATAGATATTAATGTAAAGGATATGTTGTTATATATTGTGCAAGGTTGTAGTTTATTCAGTAAGGTGCATTTGTTGCCATGGTTATGATTTTAGCACGTTCAGGCTAAGGCATTGCGGTAACCCTGGATTTCCCATTATGTTTCTTTCTCCGGGAACAGTATGGAAATGCGATTAGAATGATAGATATATTCATCAATGGGGTGAGTCAAGTGCAATAACCCCAGTCATGCAAATGCAAAACCTCAGATGGAGGCATCGACAGTGGGTGAAAGAGAGAGGCTACGCTTGTCTGCTGATAAAGTACTTGACGAAAGCAGTTTTCATTCCTTGGTTGACGTATTTGCAATTGAAACAGGAAACGAAATATCATAGCTTGTTTAGTTTGCATCGCAGCTGTAAAACAATGATTTACAGTTTGCTAGTCAGTGACTGGTGGCATGTACAGTATAGCAGAACACTGTTGTACTGAAATGATAGCGTTTCTGTTAACAGATGCTTTTACTAAACTATATATTTTCTTTTTGCTATAATAAAAAAAAATCTTGATGGATGTTTTATCTTTTTTGAGAGACATACACTCTAAAAAAACAATGTGTAGAAAACAACACAACCTGTGTTATTTTTTAATACACCTTTGTGTATTTAAGGACAACACATTTTGTCTTATTTTGAACTCAACCAGTGTGCTACCAGTATGCTAAAATAGTTATATTTCACATAAGTTTGTAATAAATATGCTTTTTTGTTTGTTTTTTTTACCAGCTAAACAAAATGAATGTATACTAAATAAAAAATTAAATAAAAACAAGCTAAATTGTAATATATATTTATTGATGACTGAAGCATTTACACTGTTTTTCTTCTGAATAATTATCTTAAAAAATATGTTGACCAATTTTACTGTATATCTTGTTTTACAAAAAGATATTTAAACATATCTAGCCAGAGGAAAAAGGCATGTGAACCAAGAATGGCATGTCTACAAACATCTTTTTCACAGTTGGGGTCTTGTGATTCATAACGTCCAGATGAACCACCTGATTCCACTATGTTTGCACTGCTAGCAGTGCTAATCATCATGAATATTTCTAATAATCATAATAAATCCACTCTGGGAAGTAGGAACCTACTGTATACGTTACATAAATGTTCATGAATCATAGGGGAAGGATAACACTGGCAAAATGTAGCTACTTTTATTATTGCTTAATATTAATACCATTATTGCTTTACTGTTGGTATTAAATATGACTTTGCAATACTTTTCGTAAAAACTATTTTAAAGTTTCTAACTTGTGATGTTTGACACATTACCATTTAATTATCGACCAAAATATTTCAAATTATCATTTAACATGCTTTCTTGTTTTGTTTTTTTAAAAACAAAACAAAAATCAAGTATAGTAATTCAACAGAAGTATGTTTGCTTGATTTATTTATTTATTTATTTTCTTTCTTTCTTTATTTTTGTTAATCAAAAATGCTGTGTGTGTAAATTATTATATAAAACAATCATTCTTTAAAACAGTAAACACATGCTCAACCGTTTGGTAAAGCGGCAGTCAAAAGGTTAAAGAAATAAAAAAGTACAATGATATAATCACTAGACTAAAACTAGTGCTATTAATGATAAGCTGTAGGGCTTTCAAATATTATTGATGTTGTCAGTATTCTTTCGAACTGATTTGCTGGAATCAAAATGTAGATCATAAATGATTGCTGTCTTTTGAATCACCACTATCCCTGCCCAATACTGACGAAACTGGCAACAAAGAATGTGATTTACATTTGGCATGTCAATTCTCAGAGGAATGCGTTTAGTTAGTTTTGAATGTGTGACATTGATAGTAGCAAATTGTGAAAATCTTGTTTATGAAACACCCACGGACATGGTTGGACATGGTTGTCATCATGTTCAGCATTGTTCTTGTGACCTGCCCTACCAAATTCAAATTGACTAACTAAATAATTCACAATAACAAAATACATTGAGTTTCTGTAAAAAAAAACCATCAAATTCAAAACATATACTCAGGAGATGTGTGGCTCTTGACCTATTGCTTTTCTGTATTGCTCCAGGACAAATTTTATATATTTGTTTGTAAAATAATAAAATGTTTAGTGCAGTGCATTTTTTTACATTACTTTAGCATTAATAACTTTTCTTTTCATTTTGAGCATTGTAAACTACATGATGGATAATAAAGCCCAAAGTGTCTTCTTTCCAAAGATACATGAATGTAGACCAACTTATTCAGCAACTGTTGCTGTTTTAGTTTTGGATGGTCATTTTTGAGAAAGTGCCTCGGACAGTGGAGGAAAGGAGGACACGATATAGTCTTGGAAATTTTTTTTACAGAAATCTTATTTTGCATGCTACCTTCGTTAAATTTCAAATATAAACTCATGAAACACTTGGCTTTCAAGGCATATTTTTTTTCTAGGACAAACCATTATATAAAACAATCATTCTTTAAAACAGTAAAAACATGGTCAACCAGTCAACAAATGGTCAATGTTTTTTCTGTGTTTGTATATGGAAAAAACAAATATTGAACTCAATACAATTAATTTTTTTTTTATTACTTTGTAATGTAAAACTTTTTATATTTTTGAGCATAATCCCACAGTAAAACCCCTAGTGTATTCTTTACAATAATACCTAATTTGTGTTTGTAGCTTACTGGAGTCAAGAACTGTTACTATATATTATTAGGTAAGTGTAAATCCCCAAAGTAAGTGCTGGCTAAAGCCTGGTTTATACTTCTGCGTCAAGTGATCGCCGTAACCCACGGCGTATGCCTTGCGCATAACTGTGCATTTATACTTCTGCTCGCTGTTTCTGTTTTTTTTCTGCAATACACTTCCGAAACACTAGCTGGCAGTAGGTGTTTATGTTTCTCTGTGTCGAGTTTCTTCACTGGTGTTCTGTTTTTTTCTGAACACTTCCTTAATGCACAAGTGGCTCAAATTCGCTCATTTTAAAGTGGGAACCGTAGGGCGTGCAACAACTTTAATCATAAGGTAAACACAAAACAACAGTCTCCATCCGGAGCTCCTTCACGGGACTCCACACTTGTAAACACTCGCTGCATCGGGCGCGCAGCTCTCACCTCCGCCCACACTCGTCAGCGCTACTAAGCCGACCAATCACAGAGCTTTCGCTACGCTTACGCGTTACATTTTTTGAGAGGTGCGCGTCAACGTTGCCGACGGTTATGTCAAGGGGCTATGCGTCTTGATGATATGCGATTGACGCAAAAGTATAAATCGGCCTTAAGTCTTGCTTAACATTTTAGAGTGAATTAGGCAGCAGTCTGATTGGGTGATATAAATATATTTTATCTTCTTTCACACAATCAATTAAATTTCACATGATGGGTTAAACTAGACAAAAAACAAACATATAATGTTTAAGAGTGTGGGCTCGGTGTGTTGTTCAAGCATTATTGTCAAGGAAAGCCTCTTTTTCTTGTGAGTGGGCATATATGAGGTGTTTTTATATGGCATGGTATGTATTTTTCACATAGGAATTGTGGATTCAGAATTTCTGGATTGACAGATCAGTCTTTTTTTTGTAGTAATGCAATTTGGCCATTTGTAGTGCCTGCAGCACCATGTCCAAGAAAAAAAAAAAAATAAATTCTACAAATAAATGCTAAAACATTGGTCATGTGACTTTAGCATTTGACCGTCGATCTGTACACACAAACATACATGCTTAATGTGAGCATGATACATTTTTGGTTTTTGTTTTGAGAGTTTTTGTGAACTGACATGTTTCTGTTAGGCTTCTTTTCTATTTGCAGTTTCAGTTTGGGCAGTTTGATGGGTGATGGAAACAACTCATCTTATTAAACAAAAAAGTTTGATAAAATGTTGTCATATTGGCCATATTGCAAAACTAATGCACTTCTCTTTATTCTGATTCATTAAGAAAACAGCATAGTGTTTAAAGGTCACTTTAAACGTTCACAGAATTATTGACTTTCAGTGAACTGACACCTAGACTGAGCCTGGTTTCTCTCAAGCTTTTTTGTTTTTCCTTCACTTTTGTCAGTTGGTGAAGTTTGTTCCTTGCCACTGGCTTGCTTGGTTTGAGACTTGTGGAGCTGTGCATTGATTTATTTGCTCTTTAGTGTTTGAACTTTCAGCAGTGAAATTTAAACTACACTGAACTGAACTAAACTGAACTGCTACTCTAAAAACTGCAGACACAGTTTCAGTTTACTAGAACTTCTATGTTAAGCTGCTTTGACACAATCTACACTGTAAAACAAATATAGGTGAATTGAATTGACTTTGAATTGAATTTATCTGTGTTTTGGTTCGGATGTACTTATAGCATGGAAAGGTGTGTTATTAAAGTTAATAAAAAATGGAATGTCCTTGCATATTTTGAAAATGATATATTTTCAAAAGTATACAATTGTCATAATTTGGCTTTATATGTGAAACTAGGTATTTGTACAAAAATGTAGTATGGCAATCACAGGTAGAAGCTGTCATAGATTATTTTCTGGGAAATATCTATAGACTAAAACATGGAACATAATGAGTTTTTTTTCTTTGTGCGGTTCTGCCATAAAAACTGCTTTATACAGCTCTATAGATTGTAGTCAGCAGTGTTGAGCCAGTCTGTCAGCATATAATGCAACATATAGCAGGTTGATGTGATATTTTCCACTTTCATCTGTCAGGCAAAGCAATGTTTTTTTTTTTTTTTTTTTTTCTTTTTCTTTATAGAACTTTCAAGATAGTGAAGACAGACACAGATTAACAATGATTAAACTGCTTGGCATGTTTAATCCCTGCCAACGGGTCTATCTTTACATTTGTTTACATTCATGATACACTCAACGGTTGACATTTATTTATTTATTTATTTATTTATTTTTTTTTTGTTTTATTTTTTTTTCAAGTTATATGTTTTGAAAAGTCTATGTATTTGATTCAATCAGCAACCCCACACTCTCCCTCATGAAGCTAATACAGAAATAACTGAAACTGCAATTCATTGACTAGCCACTGGGGGCTGGCTCTAGAAGCTAACATATCTTCAATGGCTGCCATGTTAAAATGCCTAACTTTACCTTAAAATCCTGCATAATTAAGGGTAACTTGAGTGACAAGTCTCTGCTGCTCACCATCATGTCACCGTCGTATTTATGCTTTAGTTTAATGTGGCTTTACATAGTTGATTGCCTTTTGGGATTGTTTCTTACAATTATCAGATAATATGGCATGCTATGCACTTAATTGTAATCACAAACCATTCAAGCCTGGCCTCCATTTTTCCATATTCCAATATAATAATATAGTTTTATTAGAACTTGAATGCATTCCAGAATATGACAGATTTAATAGCTGTAGGCTACAGAACAGTCATCTGAAGTATTTGGAGTAATTAACATTTTCCTCCTGTAGAAAAACATCATAAGATAATTGTTTAGTAACTTAATGCATTTAAACCGTGTTTCTAAAAGACCAGTAAACTCAGTAAACACATCTGATTACTATACATTGATAAAGTATACAACCAATCACATTTCCTTGCTAACTTTTAGATATATGTGCACTCTTTTAAAATCTACGGGTGACATCATAGACACTACGTCTATGTTTTTGTATAATCTATGGTTTGGTCTCAAGCTCTTTTTTATAATAGAAATAGTTCAATTGTAGTAAAATATTATTTGTGTTGGAATTACAAATGTAATCAAGACCAATTAAAACAATTTAAACAATAAAAAACTCTGCAAATACACTGCTAAAGCCCAACCAATATGTACTATAATGCCAGAATTTTTAGGACATCTGCCTTTTCGTGAACACATTAACTTTAATGATGTCCCAAGCTTTCCTTTGTCCTAAGTGTAAAATGGGGTTGGCACATTGTTTGCAGATATAACAACTTCAACTCTTTTGGGGATGCTTTTCACAAGGTTTGGAGGTTGTTAATGATCATTTCTGATAATTCCGGCTGAACAAGAAGGCTTGGTGTTATATCGGGTTGAGTTCAGGACTCTGTGCAGGCCAGCCAAGTTACTTCATACCAAACCTGATCATCAATGCGTTTTTGGAATTTGCTTTTGAGCACTGGTGTGCAATTACGATGGAAGAGGAAGGGGTCATCCTCTGTTTCCAAAAACTTTGAAGCATGGGATTGTCCAAAATGTATTGATATGCTGAACCATTAAGAGTTCCTTTGAAACTAGGGGCCAAGCCCTGCTGCTAAAAAACAACCCCACTCCCTAAACAGCCTCTACCAAACAATACTTTTGGCACAATGCAGTCGGGAAAGTACAATTCTTCTGGCAACTACCAAGCCCAGACTCATCTATCAGACTTCTTTTTCTGAGAAGTTTGATTCAGTACTACAGAGAACACATCTCTGCTGCTGTTGAGTCCAGTGGCGGTCTGATTTACACCACTGCACCCCTTGCTTTACATTGCACTTTGAGCTGTAAGACTTTGATGCAGCTGCTTGAATGAAAACCTATTGCATGAATCACTCTACGCATGTTCTTGAGCTAATCTTAATTTTTTTTGCCCACTTGTGATTCAGATCTGTTTTTGTAATGACAATGTGTACAGCCCAAACCGCATGGAATCTGGTCTTTTCAATTTTGATTTGTGCCACTTATATGTGGTATTAAATTTGATACAAATTTGATGTTTTGCAATCCGACCGCATGTGATTGTTACATAGTTTTTGATCGAGACACATCATTGTTCAGTACTGCAAACATCATTTACTTCTCAGTGGCATAGCATAGGACACAGGGAAAATACTTTACCAAAAATTAAGGTTGTTAATTTTTTATATTTTCTTGAATGAGAACTGATGCTCTTTAACCAAACATTAACAAATATAAACATCTGCGTCGAGTGATTGCCGTGACCCTGTTTGTGTTGCTCTGCAATATCACTTTTGAAACACTAGCTGACTGAGTTTTTTATGTTCCTCTGTGTTAAGTATCTTCGTGGTTTTTTTGTTTTTTACTGAACGCTACAAGTAGCTAAAACTCACTCATTCAGAGGCGGGAAATGGTGGACATGCAAAAACTTTAATCATAAGCTACACACAAAACAAAAGTCTCTATCTTTAGCTCCCTTATGGGACTCTACACTTGTAAACAATCGCTCCATCAGGTTCGTGGCTCTCAGCAACACCCACACTCGACAGCGCTACCAAGCCGACCAATCACAAAGCTTGCACTACACGTCATTGTGATATGTAGTTAAATTTTTTGAGAGGTACGTGTCATCGTCAGCGTTAACCATTGTGAGGACTATGCGACCACATGAAGGCTGTGCCTGAGCATACACATGTGCTTGACGCAGAAGTAAAAATCAGCCTTAACCCTTGATGAGTTCACTACACAGGGTCAGAGAGATGCGCACCACGCTTGTCATAAATGACAAATCGTCAGTGTTTTCAATCACAAAACACTTATTTTTGATTTCAAACATTGGAATACACATTAGTACTAGCAAACAACTATTTACAAGTTATAAACACAGCTATTGTCTGTGAAAACGGCAATAATCATATTAATCATAATCTGACAACGTGCTTTTCACTCCATGCAGTACACACATTGTGTGCATATTTAGACATTTTGTGCTGTGCGTAGTTCTACGTTTGCACAGGACCATCATCTTTTCACACTGGAAATCTGATATTAGAAACATTTATATCAGTGTGAATAGCTATGCAAAAAATATATAATAAGAACAGATTTGAGCACTAAGCCTTGCAGTGTGAATGTAGCCTTAGTTTGTTAACATTCATAATTTTGTTATAATGCTAAAATGTATTTTTGTCAACGAGTGAAAATTGTCACTTTGACTTGAAACCTGTATAAAAAAATAAAATGCAATTAACAACAATCCCAGTTTAACTCTGTATTATGCATACACCACCATTTCCCAAATAGATACAATGTTGCATTATACATTAAAAACAAAGGCATTTTGAGCAAATCATTTAGTTTTCTCTTGCTGAAATTCTATAATAAATATTTTTGGCTTTGTTCATGATATTTCACATGCAGACCTTCTGTATTGACAGTTTCTTGGCTCTTCGTGTGTGAAGTGAGTGCTGTGCCAGATGCTAATCTCACTAGCCTACTTGTCCACATGTCTATAAGTGTAAGCATCTTGAAACATCGATCGGTGCTCCAAACCCATCACAGCAGATTATCAGAGTAACAAGTGACTGCGCTGGTGATGTGCTGTTTCCCACCCGCTCTTCCTGCTGAAAGCATTAGCAATGATGCAAACATGCTAATGGCAGCAGCTTGATGTAAATCTATGCACTGCCTTAACACCTGGTGTGAAAAGATGGAGGTGCAAGTGCGTGTAAAATAAAATTAATGAGCTATTCATTTGAAACATATATGATGTGAGCAGTAATATAGGGCTTTGTGAATTCACTACTACAGAAATTATCGTTATTATTATTATTAATAATATTGTTATTACTACTACTACTACTACTACTATTAGTATTACTATAATACTACTTTTAATCATCTTCATAACATTTTTTTTATTTACTTACAAATAGTTGTTGTTGTTGTTGTTCAAACCTAAAGTTCAAGTTCAAATCTAAACCCATTCATGTGGGACTCTCTCTTTTCTATTAGACATGTACTGTATATTGTATCCATTCATAAAAAATTGTGAAGAACAATGAAATATGCTCTGAAACGAAGACATAAAAAACCCACGAAAAAATGATATATTCAAATACCCTTTCTGCTGTCCACTTTTGCATCCCTGGTTGCAAAGATGAGACAGTTGAAAACATTCTTCCCCTGCTCCATTTTGTTTGGTAAGCTCTTAATCATAATTACTGGGCTTTGGTAAATCCACTTTTTGTGTTCTTTCACTGGACTACAGACACAGCCAGAAATAAGTGTCTCAGTCTCTAAGCTGCTATTGATTTATTTTCAATGCGTTAGCATTACACAAAGACCTAGAGGATAGAGACGAGGAGGAGGCCCAGGTGATGTTATTATCATGTGCATCTAAACATTAAGAAGAAGCCTGTGAACATAAGCCAAGACCCCATCACGTAGAAACCATGGGAAGTAACAGGAGACCACAGTAGCATCACTATTCAGCAGCCCCTGAGATTCCCATCAAGATTTCAACAATGGGGCCAAACAATTGGCCTGAATGTTGGGCCTGCTGGTCTCTTTTTCTTTTGTTTTCTTTTACACAGCGCTCTGTGAATGTGTAATATAATAGGGGTTGGCTTGCAGTTAGGATGTTTTCTGTGGTAATTTGGTTATGTTTTTTTACTTTGAGAACATCTTTTGAGATGTATGTCCAGCAAGTGATGTCATTTTCCCTGGAATCTGATGAAATCTGGACCTCAGTTAAACACACATTAGTAATATCCCACACAATCTGATTGTCACTCCTAGAATTAATTGTGGTGCTACCCAGACATTTAATTCACTCTCATCCATCAAATCTGGATGACTTTTTTTATTCTGTGAGCTCACATAATTCTTAAAAGTCTTAAAGGGGCCATATAATACAAATCGGAACATATCTAGGCATAGCTGAGTAATAAGAGTTTAATATATGGAAAGTGCCATACAGTACCATGAGTCTCAAACACCATTGTTTAACACCAGTGTAAAACTCTGGTGAAAAAAAAAAACAAAAACAAGCCTATAAGGACAAAATACAGACTGTTAAATTTCACATTGGATTATTAATTTGCACACATTTGCATGTACTTTGTCATGTTCTACTTCAACCAAACCTGCACGAGTAGAGGTTTAGCAGCCAAACCACAAACTATTACCATAGTTTATTTGCTTGTATTAAACTTAATATTTATGTGGGACTCTTATTTTGAAAATAGGATACGCTAAAGCTAACTGCACCATGACTCTACAGAATGTTTGCTATGCAATGTTAATTAATAAGGAGTTCATGAAGAATGCAGTTATCAACGTGAGGCATAGGTCTGTTTAAGTGTATGTTTTGTTAGTTTAGCATTTATATTGGGAAATCTGCAGCGACGGTTTGTAATGAGGCAACAAGCACATACAGACTACTGTGTTTAATGCACGTTTATGCATTATGTCATATCACTCTTACTGTAATTTAATGGAGTGGAACAACAGCAATACACTATCATGTGTTTAATGGTTGTTTGTTACAGTATTGCAGAGGCTAATGTTAATTTCTGGCTTATACATTACAGCTTCAAAATACAACTCTAAATACATCTCTGCCTGTCTCTATGGTCTATTTTTTTTTTCTGGTGAATTGAAAAGAGATAGCTAAAATTTACCTCTCTACCACTTCAGCTGAAAAGATTTTACAAGGCACTTACTCAATTTGTTAAAAACAAAAAAATGACAAATTAAGTATTATTATTTTTATTATTAGAAATGTTTATTTCAGAGTACGTGTGTGTGTGTGTGTGTGTGTGTGTGTGTGTGTGTGTGTGTGTGTGTGTGTGTGTGTGTGTGTGTGTGTGTGTGTGTGTGTGTGTGTGTGTGTGTGTGTGTGTGTGTGTGTGTGTGTGTGTGTGTGTGTGTGTGTGTGTGTGTGTGTGTGTGTGTGTGTGTGTGTGTG
>CAIGQZ010032666.1:135223-148944 GCA_903798205.1 Danio tinwini
ATTATTATTATTATTATTATTATTATTATTATTATTATTATTATTATATTTTATTGTGTTATGATGATTAATAAGTAAATATAAATAGCAGTGCAAATAATTTGACTTGTAAATTTGACTCAATAATAACTATTAAAAAAAATCTGTTTTGTGTTAATGTGACATGATTCTGTCCGATATAACATATTATTCCATGCATACTGCAACTATAAATAAAAGTTTTTTTTGTTTTTTTTTGACATGTGGCCCTTCACTTGGTTTGCAAAACTTGATGTGGCCCTCGGGTCTAAAACATTTGCCCACCACTGTGCTAGATATTAGTCAGATAACATTTTTATATTTCTTCTTAATGCCAATTGTGTAAAAAATCATTGATAAAATGCTTATAATAAACTGCTGTTTGTTTACCTTCAAGCTCTGCTTCAGTTGCTTGATGTGTGTACATGTGAAGAAGTACTCTGGTGAGCATCAGCACACACACATATCATGTACATCTCGGCATGCAAAGGTGTTCCTCCATATGTTTTTATCAAGTTGTTCACAATACTTATCCATCCACAGAATTTGTAATGTAATCAAATTTGTAAACATTTAGCTGTTTAGAGGCCATTTCTGGTTAATGATGTCAGAATTTACTGTCTTTTCAGGAAAAATTCGGTAATGTCAGCCTCTGAAATGGGACGCAGATTCAGAGTTATAAAAATCCACACAAGGATAGTTTTTAATTAATAAAAAGTATAAATATGATTATAAAGCTAAACAGGTAACACTTGAATGTAAAAAATAAATAAATCTTACACATACAGTACGGACGATATAGCAGAAAATGTTGGCGGTTTTAAAACCTTGACTTTTCCAAACTGCAGTATAAAACTGTTATCATCCCATGCCTATGCACAAGATTCCAGCATCAAGCAATTTGGCTATCCACACCAGATGAAGCATGGCAGACACTTTTAAATGCAAGTCATTCAGAAGCACAGAATAGTGCACTGCACACTAACAAAATGGTAAAGCTAATGATCTAATTAATACATATAAAACCTGCTGTGTTCTTATTTTATATGTGCATGTATAATGTGCTTAATGATTGTATTTTCATACTAGGCAATGCTGAAGCAATTTACAAAGTATAAATAGTCCCTGCTTCAGATTAGGTCACAAAAATACATGACTTTCGAATATACCAGTTGGAAAAAATTTCACTCTTGTGTATTACTCCACCCACATAGAGTAAGAACAGATCAATAAACTCACAACAGTTTGACAAATATTGCAGCTGTTGGACAACAGTACTTTTGAGGCTTTTTAGGCAAGAATGTAGTTTATCTTTAAGAATAGAGCCTATTCTTAAATATTTATAATTTCGGAAATACAGTGCATCAGCATCCATCAGGCTGTCAAACTAAGTAAAGACTGTTGAAATTCCACAACAAGATGACGACACAGACCGCATAATAAGCCCTTCAAGAAGAAAAACTCAGCATAATTTCTAACTATAGCTGATCAAATCATTATTAAACAGGTAAGTGAATTTCTAAGTCGATCTCTCTCTTTTGCATATTGTAGTGCTGTATGTATACCATAGTCTGGTAGTGTTTGCTTCGCTTTAGCTTTTTCTGAGTTAATTATTGTGATCCCAATTGCAACAAAGGGATAAGGGGAAATCTCTGTAGACTGATGGCATTTCATGCCGTTCAGCCTTATAATCTTAAAATGTGTGCAAAATCACCCGTTTTGTCATCATTATAGACATTAGGCTAGAAAATCATTCAAATACTAGCACTAAAGTAGCGTTTGTGAAGTAGCAATGGTTTCTGCTGTTCTAATGTCAGCTGCAGATGTGAATGAATGGTGGAATAAAGTAGCTCCTCATACAAAAGGATTTTTAGACTCTCTGTGTTAGATTTTTTTTTATATATAGATACTTGATTATTCTGTTGAACTGTTAAATAAACGCAATATCACATGCCTCCCAGCAGTGCCGATATACAGCCATATCGCACTGCTACTTGTGTGATATTGCTCATATGAATAATAAATAATAATAATGATAAATTCATATAGTGTGCAGTTATTTTAATGTGTTACAATTTTTCTTTATGCACACCACAAATGTTCTGCAGCCTTTTGATTGGTTGGATATAATTGTTTATTATTTATAGGATGATACATTAGTGCATTTGTAATATATAGTTTGCTCTAAAGATGAACAAGTTTGGAACAATCTACATGATAATCTATTTTTTAACTATTTATTTCTGAGATCTGTTCTGACACAAAGCCTTAGGCCATTTATATACTTCATGCTGCTGTTGTTCCAACAAGAAAAAAAAAATCGATAAGAAGTTAGTCAAGTTGCGGGTGATGCAAACTCATCCTTTTTCTTCAGACATCAACAGGAATAACCTTAATAATAGTAACCTTAGTAATAGTTTTCTATTGAAGTGACAGAATATTGACATTGCTTTATTTGAAAGTGTTCTTGAACTCTATTATCCAATAAGCTGCAAATGAAATTCCCATAATGTCACTTCTCTCAGAAATGCATATTTGAAATGACGGAAATTAATTAGTTGCAGGGTATTGTGTTATAAAGGTTAATATCATTATTATGTAGTCTGATATGATACACTGATATCATACACTCTAACAAAACAACAGGGTCTGGTCAGGACGTGACTCATTACTGGAGTATAATGTGAAGCTGTGGTAGCATTTTACTGTAACTCTGCTTTAAGAAACATAGCAACAGTTCACCAGTGTTGCCTAGCATTTGGTCTCCTTGAATCGCTTCGTCAGCTTGTCTCAGACTGAGTTGCCTGGTGATTCTTATAGTTTTAACGATGGCACCTCGTCTGATTCATGAAGGTCATTATGTGCTTGACTTACTCTAACACGCACAAGGACAGAGCACCTGCTGTGTATGAAACATGCTTGTGGCAGAACCAAAGTCACTGAAAGTAATTAATGAGCATGAATAAACTTAATATGTAAATGCAATGAGTGAGCTACGAGTGAATGCTTAATATGATGTCCAGAATGTAGTGAAATTGGTGGAACTTTTTCTCAAAAAATTTCAATTTATTCCCATCATTTTGTATTTGTTTAAGAGATTTAAATATTGCATTTTAGTGTTTTTTTTTTGGATCTATGACAAAAATAGCCTAATTTTATTTTAGCATAAAAAAGACCTTTTAGAGCTAGACACTTTTTCATTGTTCATTTTGTACTCCAATTCCTAATGTTAAGAATGTTACTGAAATGCTTTTCTCTTAACAACATTAAAATGAAAGATGACCTCCTACATAGATGTCTCTGGTAGATTGCACTTTTTTGAGTTACTGGATGTAGTACTCATTAAAAATAATTATTTGTGTTCAGCCAAACAGATTTGCTGAAATAAAAAAACCTAAACTGTGACGCCAGTTTCAGGCTGGTTTGACAGTAAATATAAATAGAGTGAGTGGCACTCGCTGTGCATGCAGCCAGAGCCAGCAAAGTATTCTGCTTGGTCCTAATAACTTTCTTTGAACAACGATGGCAAAGCAGTCAATACAAGACAAGACAGCTCATGTACGAAAAAAAAAAAAAAAAAAAAAACACACACAGTCTGGACCTTTGTCAGTGAATCATTTGAAAATTTGATTGTAAATGCATCACTGTCAGTCCATCCAAGTCGTAGGTGACTTTTTTCAGATTATTTATTTTGTAGAATGGTAATTATTATTTTTTTTTGCTGAAACTTTGGTCCTTGGTGAATCATAAAATGCAAATCAGCTACTCTCACTCTATAAGAAACAGTGTTATAAAACCACCAAACCCTAGTTTCATTTTTATGATTTTTTAGAAGGCCAAACAAGAGTGTTTACTTGGCCTTAGAAACATAAAGTGTTTCCACAACATAGCAGAAATTCAGTGAAGCCGTACGTTGTTTTTTTGTGAGACACTATGCAAATATTTTAAACACTGACTTAGAAGTATGCAGAAGTAGCCTATGAACAACATTTTTTTAATCACATTACTAAATGATCCAAATTATTCATATTGTTAGATCATATCTAAATCAATTAAATCACATTAAAAGAGTGGCCTCAAAATTCTTATTTTCTGATAATTGCAAAAAGCTTAAGTTTATTTTATCCATTAAACATATGAGATATTCTAAAGAATGAATATATTTGTATTGCCAAAAAAGACATAAATGATTTAGTAAATTGAAAATCAAGAACTTCTAAATGAATTTGTAGATTTGTAGAAGTGCATGGCCACATACGAATCAAACATTTAATCATAATTTATCATGAATTTTCATTGTCCATTAGTAAACATAAACAAGATACAAAGATTATCTCATGCTTTTTGAATCTAAATGAAATAATGGTCTCTTAAAGGACCTATTTAAGCCATTTTGTTACATAATTTAAAGATAATATATGAAATATGTTGGGGACAAAACAGCCATTGACTTTAATAGTATTGTTTGTTCATACTATGGACACCAATCTCATTCAAACATTCTTTAGAATATCTTGTTTTGTGTTCATTAGAAAGTTCCAAAATGTTAGAACCACTTTAGTAAATGGAGAGTAAATTAAAATGTAAGGGATGAACTATCTGTTTTAGCATTATATATTTTTTGCTAATGAAATATTAATATAAATAGTAATAAATGCTTTATCGTAACATTTTCTTTGTAAAAAGTGTTATGACTGGAAGGTGTACTTCTGTTCCTTTTACTTACTAAATTGTACAGTTTAACGGTTTGTTGTTATTGCAGGCATTCACAAGTTTACATGTTATGTCAGGACCCATCAGGTACCTGTAGTTTGCATATTAGAGATGGGTCAACCACAAGGATGCTGTTACAGGACGGGTACATTGGGAAAAAGAAGGGGACGGAAGGTGCATAAATGTGGCTTCCACAATTTCAATAAACCGTGGACCATCCCAATAAACAGCTGAGGAGAGTGAGAATATTTTATCTTTTACAAGCAGCCACCACCTCCTCTGAATGTTAAATCATACCCACAACCTCCGCGTCTAATTCAGAATCATAAATCGCACACTATAATCTCCTTCTTAATCAACCTAAGCACAAGCTTCTAATAAAAGATGATAGTGCCACAGTTTCGCAAAGTCAAGGTAAAATATTTTGCCTCTGAAACAAGTGGGCTGGACGCTTTGCATGTCATATAAAAAGAATCGTACCGTGGTGAAATAAATATTGCACAAACAATAAAGCCATTCACTCAGTCACAAAAAAGGTACACAGTGTTCTCAATCATTTTCTTTGCCGATGCAACAGTAAATTGCCCTGATGCTGTGTATATGGCATATAGAGCAGCAGAAAAGATTGTAACATATTGTGCCTAGAGGAAAAAGAGCCAATTTCCCTGCTTGGCACATACGCAAATGAGCATCACCCGCAAGATAAGAAACATAAAAGAAAAATACTGACACAAGCCCACTTGTGCACAAAGTTACGGCGGATACGCACAAGTCATTGTGAGGCAAATCTTTCCTCTGCTTCCTCTCGCTTCTACCCTGCTGTTTGTTTACACAGTGGTGGGAACAAGCTAACTAGCAACGATATTAAGGCCATACTCACACTATGTACAGTTGCCTTGAACCGGGCCAAAGCACGCTTGTCCCCCCTCCCGTCTCCCTTGATGGCCCGCACTCACATTACATTCGGGCCTGGGCACGCTTACGTCATCGATGATGCGCTCCTTAGTAAGCGCTCTCGCTCAGCACAGTGGAGATTTCTTTAGTTATATTGTTTAAGTTGTTTGATATGCGGTGACATGCAGTCTAATATTTTACCAAACAGCCACTTTTGACGCTCATAAACAGTCCTCGTGCTGCAGGAATTAGGAAGTTTGCTGAAGGCGCAGCTGACGTGCAGTGAGGGGTTTGCGTCTTTAATAATCTACGACAGTTTGGGTTCATTGAACAGTACGAATGATTAATTAACCCATATGAAACAGTCCCTTAAAAGTCACGTCTCGCTTTCAGTTTCAGGCTTAGGCACACTTGCACTCACACTGTAAGCGTACCGCGCCTGAGCCCAAGTGAACCATGCTCAGGCCCACCTCTTCCAACCGGGCCAGGGCTGCCCAAGAGCGATCACACTTCTCACACTTCTCAAACGATCCGAGAAAGGGGCCTGGGCACAGTTCGGATAGCATAGTGTGAGTAAGCCCTAACTTGTAGGGTCCGATTGTGCTATTTTTTACAAGATGTAATATGATATTCATATGTCTGCAAAATGGTTAAGCTCAATTTTTTTCTTGCTTGTTTATAAATCTGCAACAAAACGATGCTCAAAAAGGACCAAGACCATACTAAAGCAGTATGGAAATAAAATGAACCCACTCTCTCCTAATGTTGGGAAGCCATTTTACTTAGGCTCTGTCTAAAATAACATCTGCACACTGTAAAACCCAACAGTCAACTTTATCAAATGAAATGAGTGTAGTTAACTCAAAATGTACTGAAAGTTAATTCTACTCATTTGAAAAGAGATTTGAACTCAGTGTCGAAGGTAAAGAGTTATTTAATACTTCATTAATTCAACTTAAATGGAGTAAGTTCACAGAAATCATCTAGATTAGTTTTTGAACTCAAATGGTTTGTTGCAATCGGTTTCCTCAAATAGTTTGAGTTACCTTAACTTTTTGGGTTTTACAGTGTATTCTCAAAACCACCGTCGTTTGCCCAAATGAAAATGCAGTTTCG
The DNA here is from genome assembly GCA_903798205.1 of Danio tinwini. Classification (NCBI taxonomy): domain Eukaryota; kingdom Metazoa; phylum Chordata; class Actinopteri; order Cypriniformes; family Danionidae; genus Danio; species Danio tinwini. The sequence goes on from CAIGQZ010032666.1 coordinate 141,965, forward strand.
GGTGAATGAAATTAAAACTCTCTAGAAAAAAAAAACTCCAGCCTGGTAGAGGATGTTCAGAAACTCCAGTAACATTGTGGTCATGCGGCCGCTAAAAGTTTTTGCCTTGTGACATCAGCATGCATGCCGTTTTCTCTTTTCTCTTCAATGCTAACATTGTATTATTTGAAGGCTTTCATCAGCGCCTGTCGATTCAGTATGCACTTAACCGTGGGTTATGCAATAGTCAACATTTAAAGTGGATCAAAAATGTTTTTCAAAACTGTCCTAAGATATGAATGGGTGTTGCTGAAGAGTTTTAGGACAACTTTGATGAAAGGTTTTGATCCATTTCAAATATCGACTACTGTATACCCACAAAGATGTATACCTTTATGTGTGTGTTTGGAGGAGAGGGGACTTAGGTATGTCACAATATGTAAAAAGAAAAAATATATATTCCAACCATTTATTATGCCGACTCCAAATTATGATTTCAAAACCACAAAAAAAGACAATACAGTCTAGATGGGATACAGCTGCAAATACTCTCACATAATATAGCATAATTTGTATGACATTGTACAATAGTTCATATTTTTACATTAGTGTGAGGGGCAGGTTTAGGGTCTGGGTGGGCATTAATAAAATACAATTTAATGGATAATTAATAAATAATATGAATAATAGTCTGCACAATTACTGTTTTTACATTACTGTGATGGTTGGGTAGAGGTAGATGTTAAAAAAAGCAATAAATGAGTAATTTAATTAACAATATATATAATTATTATTAACTTTCAATAGCAGCTTTAACCGTTTGACCTTAGCAACAACCTAAAAAGACACAAAGCTTTTATTATTATTAATTTTTTATAAAAATATTGGGCAGCACGGTGGCTCAGTGGATAGCACTGTCACCTCACAGCAAGAAGGTTGCTGGTTTGAGTCCCAACTGGGCACATTGGCATTGCTGTGTGGAGTTTGCGTGTTCTCCCTATGTTTACCTGGGTTTCCTCCAGTTTCCCCCACAGTCCAAAGACATGTGGTATAGGTGAATTGGATTAACTAAATTGGCTGTATTGTAGGAGTGCGTGAATGCGAGAGTTGGTATTTCCAAGAACCGTGTTGCAGCTGGAAGAGAATCTGCTGCATAAAACATATGCTGTAATAGATTCATTACACTGTGGCGACTCCTGATAAGTAAGGGACTAAGTCTATGGAAAATGAATGAATGAATATTGAAATATCCAATATTTTGCTGACTCATATTATGTGAATTTGACAAAGTATTTGCATAGAGGAATATTGTATAGTGCAAAATAATTATCCAGATATAAAAAATGCCAACTTCAAAACCAGACTAGAAAATGAAGGTATATGACGTCAATATCATGGTGACATAGGACATTGTCTGTATAATGTCACATACCTTCAATTTCCAGTTTTATAGAAAACAAGGAAACACTAAAGATATGACCGGACAGTGAAATAATAATAGTCCTCTCTCATCAGCAATTAGTCTGCTTTATACTATAATATATTTTGAATATTTTATCAGATCTATTAACATGACTTCTGCAGGAGTCAAACTATGCATTTGTTTGTTGTGCACATGCGCCCTCTAGAGGCAAAACTTGCTTAATGTGCCTTTAAGTGTAACTTTTTAGCCCCACCTTGACATCCAAGAAGTCACCTAAGCCAGTCTTCACTCATTACCTCCACAGTTCACCAGAAGGGTCTAATATTCATGGGGTATTGTGGGAGTGGCGGCCATGCATGATTGATGCTTTATAAAACCTTTTTTACAGTTCTGACATTTCGGGCGAAACAAGCAGGGTCTGAACTTTCCATCTGGTGCTACCTGCCTCCCTCAAAGTCCTCCGCCGTCCTTGAGCCCCGGCGTCACGCTTTGATCAGAGCTCTTTAGGGAAAGGGCAGGAACCCACAAGATTAATGCTTTCCCAGGGCATATTACAGTGTGGCGCCAGCTAGCCTAATCACTATCAACAGCTTATTGTTGATGCAGAGAGTGTGCGGAGCTGCTTACCAACACGACTGCCACCAATGTCATAATCGCAGCGCTCCCCACAGGGCACTTAGCAGCATGGCTCCTCGGTGCATTAATGCTCACCAAATCTGACGAAAGAAGGATGAAAGCCGAGAGGAAGAGAAGTTCTATCGCTCCACCTCATCATGTATCGCTTCTCAGTAATTGAAGTAGCGCGACATGTACATTATGCCCGAAATTAAGCAGGTGATGAAACTGCGGAGGTTTTCAGACATGTGTACTTTAGATCCTCTTCCTGGTAATTAAGTAATTACACTCTTTGTTCTTTGTTTATAAAAGCTAATAACTGATTTACATAGAAATTATAATGATTTATGGGTATCAAACCAAAGACTTAACACTGATTCTAGAGTGCTGGGACACAAGAAAAGGCTAATGATGCAGGGGGAAAAAAGTCAGTCAGTTACGAGATTTATCTGTGTTTGGGTGCAACATTCTGCTTCTCACTAAATCTGATTTTTTTTTATAATAAATAAACATGTTTTGCATATCACATGCACTGAATTCTCAGCTATTTGGTTTTCTTATGTCACTGTACTTACATAAGTCAGGACATTTAAAATATGCTATTTATTTGCATGTGAGCAAAGATAGGTTTTTTATCAGCTATCAGTGTCTAATTTTTAATGGCATATGATGCTTCAGAATGCAGTTATGTTTATAGAAATGCAAAGGTTTCTTTTGTAATTTTAACCAAATAAAAAATTTTAATTAGTTTTAAATTATAAGTAATGACCAGTGTTGGGTAAGTTACTTTAAAAAAAAAAAGTAAATTACAACAAATTACTGACTACTGAAAACTGTAATCTGATTACATTACTAACAGGCACGTGCACATACGGCTCAACCATAGACTGTAAAAGATATGGAGGTAGTATTCGTGACGTCACACATAGATTTCTTAACACTGCAAAAGAAGCTACAATTAAGCGCACCAAACGTGGGATACCAAACAAGGGCAAAGAGGCGGGGAGTGAGCTGAGCTACAGACGCATGCTAGATTCTCAGCATTTTGCTTAGACCTGGCTTAGACAAACTTTTTACTTTGGGAGAACGCTTAATACTTTTAAAAACACTGTTGTAACACATTGAGCCACTAAACATTGCTCTTATGACGTTTTTCTATAGGAGTAAAACGTGAATTACTTCCAAACACTTCAAATATAGTCTGTGTTAGTAAATGCAAGGCTATTTATAAAATCCAGCACTAACACTGTATGACAACACTTCAAATGACAGATTCAGTTTTATAGCCCACAGCTAATCAATCTGTCAGATTCTGGAGTGCATTACAGGTTTAAAGAACATTATAAATGATAAATGATTTTAATTAAAACAAATACAATTATAGATATGGTATATAAGTATATACTTTCACTCACCTGGGAAATGGATGCAACTTGAACGGTTTGTAAGCACAATTAAGTCCACACAGCAAGCCATATCATCTGACAATTGTCGGAAAAAATTCCAAAAGGCAAATGACTTTGTAAAGAAACATTAAACAAAAAAAAAACGGTGTATATGCCGAGTTCAGTGGCTAATTAGCCAGAATTAGCTGAGGTGACGAGACAGTGAGCAGCTAGACCTTGCTGTCACTCAAGTGGCCCCGCCCTTAATTATGCAGACTTAATATAACTTAATAAATACAAAAGAGATGAGTTATAAAAAAAATTCACCCCCCTCACAGTTGTCATGAAGGGTAATCATAGCTATATGCACCAAAACCATTGCTTGTACCAGGCTGTAAACATGTTTTTATCAGCTGTAAAAATGGCAAATTTACCAATGGAGAAAGAAAGCACTTGGACTTCCTAAAGCCAGCCCCCCAAGGTGTGTCTATGAATTGCAGTTTTAGTTACTTCCGTATTGGCTTCCCGAGGAAGAGTGGGAGCTTGCCGCTTGGGCTCAACCTGCCTGTGCAGTGCACTTGTCCTTTTGAGATTGGGATAGAAAGTGCCCTTCCAAAATGAACTTAAGTGCCCCTCCTACCCCCACTGTTCAGTTCGCAATCTCACCAACACCCAAAATTTTATTATTATTATTATTATTATTATTATTATTATTATTATTATTATTATTATTATTTTACTATTGTATTGAGCTGCCAAAATTAAGCTATATAAAATGTATATTTCATTTTAAATTAACAACTTTCTTGAAACCTGTTTAAAAAAAAATCTAAGGTATATTTTAATACACATTTCATTTGTTTATTAGTTTATAGTATTAGAATTGTATAATATTATATTTAAACAGGTTTATTTATATGATATTTTAAATTATGATGACAGGGGATCCGATGACGTTTGCTTCTTTTGATGTACTAGTGGAAATTAATTAGATATCAATAAAAAAATAACTAAATACAACTGTTTAATTTCAGATATAACTGTTACAGTTTGACTAATCTTGAAGCCCATCAGTGTCTGTGCTGACAGTTTGGCTGATAAGAGTGATAACAGTAGTTTATTATTTTGGAGAAATCATTTCACAGATGATGCACACAGCCTGAATAACACTAAGCAGTGAGTAACAGAGGGCAGAATTATTTTCCGTGTTCCTCCCCCTACCCTTGTTTAAGGTTAGCGCTGCTAATTTGCACCTGCACAGGAGTTATAAACCAATTACATGGATGAGTGCTGAGAGAAGCCAGTGGTTGCTAACACTTGAACAAGGGTCAATACTGTGTCTGTTTACTGGCTATAGGGAATATTAGACTTAAGAGCTATTAGTATTTGGAGGGAACATAATAACAAGGTTTGATTTCCTATTCAGACAAAACAAAGAATGACAGAGAGGATTAGAGATGTAAATCTCCTGTATTGACTTAAGTAATGATGATGAACGTCCAGTTTTGCCATGGTTGGTTTCATTATATTTAATCAAATGTATTTGTACATTTAACTCCATTCATTCATTCATTCATTCATTCATTCATTCATTCATTCATTCATTCATCCATTCATCCATTCATCCAATTATTTATTTAAGCCATCTGAAGATGCTGGACTTTAGCGCTGTTTACCGGTATAGTGACGAGCAAACAAAGAAAACAAAGCATAAAGGCATCACATTTCATAGGATTTTATCTGTTATGATACAGCCACTTACTGGACTGACCATAAGGCAAAGTAGCAGCAACTCACACTAAATACTAGGCTTAAGCTTGTTTGTTGAATAAAATAAGTAAACAATGCAATTGGAAAATGACAAAAAGATGCTGCAGTGCCAGAAACTTGCATTATTGTCGGCTAAGTGAAGTAACGGCTATTTTTTGAAATAACGTATAAGGGTTCCTGTAATAGTTATTATTACTACTATTTTTATTACTATTACTATTGCTTATTTAAAGGGGAAATGAGGCACTCAGTCAGGTTTACATTATTTTGTACATTGGATTCCACTTTAATGAAAATATATAAAACAAACTCGAATAATGTAACCATTTAGAAGAAAAGGGCATGTTTAACTATAGATTTTAGACCTAAGGCGCTGCCATCTTGGAATGTAGCGGTGTCTGATGTCACAAGGTTGGTTCCGTTCTCTCAGCTAAACAGACACAGTGGAATGAGTGAACACGGAGACTGTAAAGCCTAATTTAACCCAGTGCGTGAAGTTGTAAGCATGGAGCTGATGCAAATACAAGCATCAGATGTGTCTAATATAAAAGTATATATATTTATTCTATTTTTCTTTTTTCCCCTTTTAATTACCTATTACTTGATGGGCTTTGATTTACTCTGTATTATGCTGCCTGACTGGTTTTCAACCATGATTGTAATGGACTGAACTGCCTAATTTAACCAAATGCTTAAAGCTGAGGCAAATACAACAAATATAAGCATTTAAGTGTCTTAAGTTGTGTATTTTTCTTATTTTGATACCTCTCGTTTGATGCTCTGTGGTCCACTCTCTGAACATTTATACACAGTATACACAATTTATGTGTATAAAGCCTCTGTTTTGTGAGAAGTGCTTCTCATATGATATATGAACGACAGCTTTACTTTGACATTTCCTCAAGCTAGAATGATGTTGACTAAAACTTTCTGTCGTACACCATGTCCACCATAAGAGTACCACTGGTACCCCTTTGGCAGTGTAAATGTAACAGTACCATACTGTACCACTCAGTGGAAACGGGCCATAAATTAAGGGGTGGGAGGTGAACACGACAGGAGGGTTAAAATAGCTTCTAAATTAAAATGTTTTCTTTATTAAAATTATTTATTAGTCATCCTTCCAACTAAAACACAGCAATATATGTCCTTCCTCTCAATCTTATAGACTGAAGTATAAGGTAAATATAAAGGACGTCCTGCCAGCAGCCATTAAAAAGAGAAGGAAAAAAAGCATATTACTTTTTATTGTCATTTTGTACACATCAATGCTTGAATTATCCCCAGACAGCATTTAATGTCAGATATCCAAGTCAAACTCATAAAACCGTGTTCTAACATGACATGTTTTAAAAGTTAAAGGCCCATGTAACAGCTTTCCACAAGGAGCTGCCAAGCCTGAGCAGAAAAGCTTTAACCCCTTTCATTTGCCAAAGAGCAAACCACCAGAAAGAGCAAGAGATCGTGAAACAGCGATAAAATCTGACAGAACATGCCATTTTTGGCAAAGCCAGGGTCTGATACGAGGCCTACAAGGGCACTGACTGAAAGGACTGCTGAACGAGAGAGCAGCCAAGGATGAGAGACCTGTATTCACATGCTATAATCTCCAACTGTAATGGAGTGAATTAATTTAAGATTAGACCTCATGCTTGACCTGGTCACTTTCAAGCTTTAAAAGAAAAGATTGTAGTGACCCAATAAAGCAATTGTTACAAACAAAAAGGTGCCCCAAAAAGGTGTCTAAACCAGCCAGATAGATGATTCGGACAATAAAGTAAAACAAAGATAAATAAAATGTAAATACA
>CAIGQZ010032666.1:153944-170278 GCA_903798205.1 Danio tinwini
TCTTTTTTTCTTTTTCATTTATATATATTCATTCTTTTACTTGTTTTAACACATTTTAATCTGTTTATATATATATATATATATATATATATATACTTGTCACTTTTATTCCTGTTTATGTAAAGCACTTTGAACTGCCACTGTATATGAACTGTGCTATATAAATTAACTTGCCTTGCCTTACTGAGATTTTAGTTTTTTTAAAAAGATTTTTTAGAATGGTTTTATTTATAATTTATGTCACTCCTCAAATGGGTCATTACTCTAAAAATAGGACTTCTTTTTTTGTGTAATATAGCCTATAATCATGTCACCAGCATAGGTGTGTACCTCAATTTTTTTCAGCAAGCAGGAGAGCAAAGTTTTTCACCACATGAAAAATGAGCTTGAAAAACATGTCTGACGTAAAGTTGTTTTTGCTATTAGAAAGTTGCCAGGCAACAGAAGCATGCATATACTGTACAAAAAATTGGGAAAAGTAACAGACGCTGACATGTATGCAGGACAATTGACCCCTCAACTAAGCCACACCCAAAAACCGCTACACATCAGTCGTGGCTTAGCAACCGTAGCTACGCACAGAAGGTCTGTCAAGCTTTCGAGCGAGGGAAACAAGCCAAAGCGTTGTGCATATGGATTGCAAATCTGATACCCTGTATCCTGAAAGTTTGGACAGGGTGGTGGTATTTTTTCTCTTTCTAAAACCTAAAACCCAAGGGAGAAATGCCAGCGTGGATCAAGCTGTGTGAGGGGCGTTAAAAGAGCGGGGTTAAGTTGGTTATGTTTTCGATATTCCTGACATATTTAGTGATAGACGGCAATAACTCACACACCTCTTATCCTAAAATGATCTAAACTGTGTTTCTTACAAAAACACAAAGCAGGTTATGTTTTACAGCTGTCTTTTTCTGCTTAAAATTATGAGCACTGCTTCGTTTAAGCCCTCGCTATAGCTGTTAGAGCGAGCACAATCGAGTCATATTTCCATCTGTTTCAAGCTACGAATATTTGAAATTACAAAGCAACAGAAGAAAACAGAGATGTGATCACAATCTGAGCACTTGCGATCAATTAATATACTTCACCCGCAGCTGTTTTTCAGTAATTCATAACCCTCCTCATGTCCATATCAGAGCTACAATTCACCAATGTTTTCATCTGTCTTTTAGAGATTGAGTCATTGGTCATGGCGTTATAGTGGGCGAGTGTCTGATTTTATATTTGGTGTCGGATTAATATTTGCTGGTAGGAAAAATCCTATTTGTTCACTTCTATTTATACTTTGGTTTGCATTTCACTTTATTTATTTTTTTTTCCACTTAACTGCACATTAAAAATAGAAACTGGATAAAGAGCACACAAACATACTGACAGTTATACTGTAGGTACTGTACATTGTTATGGCTCAATGCTAATATTAGGCACAAGTCCATCAGTTTCCCCTTTCTGGCTGTTCTTTCTATGAATTAATTATGTAGAAGCACTGTCCATGCATGTTTCCTCGTCGGTTAGTAACGCTATATTTCATTGCACAACAATTAGTATCAGGCTTTTTAGGCAAAAAAAGAGAAATCAGGTTTAATTTGTTATCATTAGATTTTTTTTTTATTATTTTACCTATCCTGCTGTGCATGAACTAAGCTGTTGAATGGTCAGCATATGAAGCGGCTTGGCTAATTTAGCTTAAATTTTGATTAAATTATTTTCTAATCGGTTGCATATTAAGTCGTGAATATACATACGCCTGCAATGCATACTGCAGAACTTTTTTTTGTCTGTCTTTCTCAGATATCTCACCTGTTCGCCAAAGATGACTAATTATATCCCTGGGAATGTCTGACAGTGGCACATACATATTGTAATAAATGTGCCAGCTTGACAGGTGTAACAACAGTAACTAAGGAGAGCGGGGCCTAGCGAAGGGTCAATTTGACCATTATGGCCATTCAAAGCAGAAATACTATTGTGTGTTTTGTAATAAAATAGCAACGTTACAACAAAATATACTGCAGACACTTCTAGGAAAAGTCATGTACTATAGCTATGGGTTTTATTTTAACAAATCATTTAAAATTGTGTTAATGTACAAGAAAGATACACAACTGTTCACTAAGGACTGAAGCCTATTAAAAATGCAGCTAGAATGACCATAAAAATCATGATGCAAAAATGCCATGTGTGAATTGGCATTTTTAAATTTTTGTGAAATAATTAACTTCTGTAGTACCACATGAGCAAGGGTGCAGTTTCACCCAATTTATCTGCATATCAGCAATTGAATTGACAATATACAACAGATTCAATCATTAAAATAATTTTGAGGTTTTAAGAGGTTTTAAATGTTCTGTTTTTGGTCTCTTCCATAATCAAAAATAGTTCCAAACAAAGCCACAGCAGAAATATGCACATTGCAGTCCAACACTGTAATGTTTTTTTTTTTTTTTGCATCATTTGCATTAATAATTCAGAGACCGACTTGAAATGGCAATGACTTGAAAATGTATTTATTTATTCATTTTATTGTGACTTATCTAAAATGCATTGATTTAATTTGTTTCTATGGCAATTGATGGTTTGTCACTACACCACAGCCCTGCTGATTCATGCATATAATTTATTTCCATTTTCTGCAAATACTGACATCCTAATGATAGTCAAATATGTGATAATCCAATTCTCAAATATGTGTAACAACATGTCATTCATTTAAAAAAAAACTTAATAATGAAAAAAAAATGATATGATCTATGAGAGGTGATGGGTGTCGATATGTTTGTCGGTGCTGCTGTGGAGGGATCAGAGCTGCTGGATTCACAACATCTTAATTCATCAACGTAGGAAATATGTGAAAGTAAGTGGCTGTTTAACTAGGAGAAGAACAGAGTAAATGATCTAGTAACCTAAAAAGTGTGTATTTCCGTCTCTATAGATATCAGCATGCATTTTAAATGTTATAAATAAATAAATTATAAAATTGTTTCCCTAGTATTTATGCTTTTTTTAATGTGTGAACCTGTGCATTTTGTATATGTGCGTTTTTCTCTGGCTTTAGCAGCTTATTACATGACACACAATTTGCATTGTGTATAGCCAAGACTGATCACTCCAGTGTGATCTTACGTTTCAGAGTGTAAATACAGTCACCTCCTGTCATTTACTGGTCATTTTAGTGTCATATAATTTACGACAGGCCTAAACTTGCCAAGATACAGGTAAAAAACACAAACATAAAAACATACTCAAAATACTGTCTAAATAGTGTTTAAATAAAACACTCCTAAAATGGGCTAGTGTCTTCTTTCAAATAAACAGTTTTCCAGTTCTCTTGTCGGTTGTGTTCTGGTTGTATGCTTGATATTATTGTAATTGAAAGCAATCTAAGGTTTAACAAATTAAGCAAGCACACACAAGACAAAATTTTTCACTCCTGCAATAAAGCAAAGATAAATTAGAAGTACAGGAGAGCCAATGTGGATAGAAAAAGAAAAGTATTTTCCAAAAAAGAAGAATGGATGCATCTCCCAACGCAGTTCCCCCCTGAGACGGACCTCCTGCCAGGGCTTTGCATCAAGCCAGGATGTAAAACACACGCTGTGTTCATGGCCAAGATGCTAAGACCTAACAGAATGAATTCAATTAGTTTTGTGTATATAAAGTGTGGATCACCAACTGGGTCTTCTGGTTTTTCGCTCAATAATCATGTGATTTTTCAGCTGACATATTAAGAATTCATGCATGTTACGGGAGCATGTTTCAGACACTTCACCCCACTAATGGTGTTGATAACCGCACAAATAACTCATCACACTGATCTCGGGTGGAGCGATGCCAAGTGCTTTAGGCTTGGTTTCCTGATAACATTTCAAGCAATGCTTTAAAGACTTCTTAATAGTATTGGAAAGCCTGCTTCTGAAAATGTCATCTACATTATGTACAGTAAATAAAGCACTAGTACTGCAACAGTGCTGAAGTTACAAGAAGTTACAAAAGTTATGGTTGCATGTATGTATGTATGCATATATGTACAGATGTATGTAAAATCACTTGTAAATTGTCAAAAATTTATATAAATTGTCATATTAAATCTCATATCACAGCATAGGTCAACTCATATAAGTAATCTCATATCTGAATACATATATATATATATACAGTTGCAATCAGAATTATTGATATCAAGATATAGTTTCATTTCAGTAAATTAAATCAAATATTAGTTTATATACAGTCATGTGAAAAAAAAATTAGGACACCCTATGAAAGCCTGGGTATGTTGTAAGGTTTTTTTTATATATATATGGTTATTTAATCTGAATTTTATCCATACTGAAATATAAGGTAATATAAATATACAATTAAAACAACAACAAAAAATAAATTAATTCAAGATTTAATTCTACACAAATGCATATTCTAACTGAGGAAAAAGTTAGGACACCTCAGATTCATTCACACTTAAAACGACTCAAATCACAGACAGATGTACCACAACATGTGCATGCTATTAGTAATTTGAGCAATAAAGTAATAAATTAGCATTTTGAATGAGGCTTGCCCTTTCTAAGCCATTGGAATTTATTTGGGTCTGCTCCTGGCTGTTGACGTGAGAGTGAGCATCATGGTGAGAGGAAAATAAATTAAAGCAAAAACATTGTAGCAGCCTATGTGTCTGGTAATGGATTTAAAAAGATCTCAAAAGATTTTGAAATGACCATTCCACTGTCTGTAAAATTATCTACTTTCAGTACAACTGCCAACATGCCCAGGTCTGGTCATCCCAGCAAATTTACCCCAAGAGCAGACTGCGAGATGCTAAAAGAGGTCTCTAAAAACCCTAAAATGTCTCCACAGGACCTACAGCAGGCTCTGGCTACTGTTGATGTGAAAGTGCATGCCTCTACAATTAGAAAGAGAAAGTTTAACTTGCATGGGGTGCAAGGAGAAAACCTTTGCTTTATAAGAAAAACAACAAGGACAGACTAAAGTGCACCAGAGATAATATTGACAAAGATGTTCTTTGGATAGTTGAGTCCAAAATTTAATTATTTGGACACCAGAACAGATTACATGTTTTGCGTTAGCCAAAGACAGCATTCCAGGAAAAGAACCTCATACCAGCTGTGAAGCTTAGAGGTGTCATGGTTTGAGTTACTTTGCTACAGCAGGACCTGGTCAGCTCACCATCATAGAATCAATCATGAATTCTACAGTGTATCAGAGGGTGCTTGAGGAACGTGTGAGACCATCTGTCTGAAAATTAAAGCTGAAACAAAACTGGACTATGCGACACGACAATGACCCAAAACATACCCGTAAATCAACCAAGGACTGGCTGAAAATTAAGAAGCTTATTAGTCCTGGAATGGCCAAGTCAAAGCCCAGATCTTATACCCATTGAGATGCTGTGAGGTGGCTTGAAGCGAGCTGTACATGCAAAAAAAAAAAAAAAACCTTCTCACAGCTAAAATAATTCTGCATTGGACTGATGTCAGAGACTGGTACATGGCTACAAGAAATGTCTCAATGCAGTTATTGCAGTCAAAGGGGGTAACACTAGCTATTAAGAGGTAGGGTGTCCTAACTGTTTCCTTAATTAGAAAATGCATTTTTGTAGAATTACATTTACAGAAGATCTTAATAATATTTTTTTGAATAACCACAAGCATTATTTACTTTATTTTTAGTTATTATTATTTTTATTTACACTTTTAAGACAGCAACATATCAATGGTCTGCATATCAAGTGTGGTATGATTTAATGACAAAGTATAATGTAAAATTGAGCAAAACTCTAGGCATCAGCCGTTGTTCTTTCCACTGAGTTAGATTACTGAAAACACCTCTGGATTTGGAAAGCTCCAATTTAAAAGATTGAAACAAATGATGTTTACCAAATGAGCCTTATCCATCAGTTTGACTGAATGAGCTGTAAACTGTCATGTTTTATTTCCAGAAGTCAGGAAAATATTATTATAAATGTTATTTATATCCATACAATCTATAAGATGTTTTTTCAGGCCGCTCTTGACTTTTTCAATATTTTGTGGTAACATCAAAAAGACCAAGTATTATGCATTCGTGGTTGGATATCCTTATTACCCAATGAATAAGTCACTCGAAGGCAGTAAAAGTTAGTTTTTTCTCCTCTGATTCTCCTCTGTGTTTTGTGTCACATTTCTACTTAAATCAAATTCTTCATGTGCTTTTCCCTGTGCAAGTTAGAATGAACTGATTCTATAAACATGCAGTTGTGCACATAGGTGAACAGAAGGTCAGGAGTTAAAGGGCACCTATTTTACCCCTTTTAATGTCAAGTTTCAGCTCAAACACCCATCAGATTAGGTGCGTTTGACATGAAGCACGGCAGCAGCCGGCAACCAACGAGATTAGCTGAGCGCAGGTGGGGGCGGAGTTAAAAACTAAGCTGTCAGGTCGGACATTACGGGGCTCAAAGTTGCTGCAGTCATGATGATCGATGACATGGCGTGATCATTTATTTATTTATTTATTTATTTATTTATTTATTTATTTATTCATTCATTTATTCATTCATTCATTCATTTATTTATTTATTTATTTATTGCAACAACAACAACAACATTTTTACAGTACAAATAAAACAGAATACAATTTCTACAAACTATAATTTATTTTTAAACAATGAGGAAATGATCAATTAAATTTAAGTAGCCTATATAACAAACGCATGAGAAATAGGAGAAAATGAGAGGGAAAGAAATACATATCCACGAATAGGATTATTTTGGATAATGAAGGCATTTAAAAAAAAAGCACTTTAATCCAAAAAGATTGAACAAAAGCTTAAGCTACACTTTAAGTAGAAATTTCGGAGAAAGAGCAGGTACATCAATGTCACTTTTAAAATTCTGCATAAACGACAAAAAAATTTAATATTTTATAATCAGATTTTTTATATTTAATAAAATATATTTGTAACTTAATTTGTTAAGAAAGCTGTATATGGGTGTCAGGATCTATGATGATAATTATTTTATTACAAGTCTGTAAGACTTATTTGAGTTAATATTTAGGTTATTTACTAAAATATATAATTTAAATTGCTTATGGAGCTGAATACAGTAGTCTGTATAAAAAAGGCTGAATAAACCTATGCAAACATTACAAACAAATTATTTAACAAAAGATGATTACTGCAGTTAAATAGTTGTTGTCTTTTAATAAGCATGATGTGTATAAAATAGAGATGGCAAAAAAGTAAATTTTTGTTTGTTAAATTTGTGAGATGGAATTTGTCTAATAATTAACCCGAAACACACGTGGTTGTTGTCATGCGGTAAACCCAGGCAATCGTGTAATATCGATGTCATCATCGCAGCATGCAACGCTTTAAGACAGATTCACTGTTTTTGTTGCCTGTGACTTTATTGCTAGTTCTCCCGTCCATCGTTACCACCTGCATCTAATAGTGTGCCTCAGTCTGCGTCAGATAAACAGCACAGTGACAGACATGAAGGACGCAGATCTCAGGTAATGTTTGTGAGAAATACTACAGTAAGAACTTTCCCAATCATTATTTGATGTATTTTTTGTGGAGTTAACTCAAGCATTTCTGCAACGATAAGTCACACACAATGTTGTTACACGCACACACAGACACACAGCTGACACACGCAAACACACAGTGTGCACATTTAATTTTACATGGCAAATGTGACAGGATACACATTATTATCCACTGCTGTTAGGATATCCGTTATGTTAATGTACAAAATAAACCTGATTTAATGTCCACAAACCGGGATTTAAGCATCTTCTTTTATAATTGTATTGACATGCGGCTGTTGTGATGAATTACAGCATTTTTTGCCATCTTCATTACAAGCATGCACTGATTTAAAGACGTTTTAAACTTTTAACTTTTAAACATTTGATGATGATTGATGATCACAGAGCGCTGAGCAGATCTTTTAATCCTGGTTGCTTTGTGCACGTTCTGTCTTGTTGATACTTGATTGATTGTACGCGTTACTACGGAGACATGTGAATACGGCTGTCAATCAGTTTGGTGACAGGGGAAACCGCACACCTGCGTCACATTGCAGTGGGCCTCAAAATGAGAGGGATTTGAATCCTATTGTAACGTCAGGAAATTTAACAAAATAAGCTTATCATCTTTATGTCACCCCAATATGACACGCATAGTTCTGTCCAAACAGCTTACAAAAGATGATTGTCATCAAAGGTGCCCTTTAAATAATTTATCAAATTCAGATTTTTTCTCTTTTGTTTTTATTTATTTATTTTATTTTTATTTTTTTTTACTAAATCCTACTGTATGGAACAGAACTCTTGGAATATACAGCACTTGTCACATGGGGTCATTCATTGAATTTTATAATTCACGTATTTATTTGTCATATAAATATTAAATATAAATACTACATATACATTCTGGTTGCTATTTACTGCCATTATACGGATGAGTATAAACAGTACATTTATTTATTTATTCATTCATTCATTCACTTATACAAGTGCAAGTGTATGCATGCAAGTGATGACTCAATTTTATTTTTTGGAATAACTATCTTTTTAAATTGACAAGGAAAAGGTCAGCTTTGTTGCTCAGTACCAATTTCTAAAATTATGTATCAGACAGCTTTTAAAAGACTTTGTGTCTGACGTGTTGCCCTTAAATTAAGGACATACACAGATGTATTATTTACACCAGGCACTGTGACCCTCAACCCAACTAAATTCACACTCACACACACGCACGCACGCACGCATGCACGCACGCACGCACACACACAAACACACACACACACACACACAGAGGAGGTGAAGCATAATGTGCATAAAAAGTCAGTGGATTAGATAAGCGGTCACCTTTCAGGAGAGGAAAATGGATACAAATAAAATAAAATAAATAATAAAAAAGCCAGACACAATGCCAAAAGCTGTTTGCATCTGACCTCTTTAGCAAGCTCTTAAAGCACAACAAATAGCATTGTCACATATTTAGGTGTGAAACCCTGAATGCTAAAGTAGGCCGCGCACAGGTGTTAGGAGAAGATAAGCCCTGTCCTTTCCCTGCATTTTAAGGAATCTTGCTCAAAATATGAGAGGAGACACATTTCCCCATGCAGACACTGTCAATCATCTCGGTTCCCCCGCACAAACAGAAAGTTTGCGTGGGGGCTGACGTTTCAAAGCTGCTATTGCTCAAGACTTAAATAAAGAATGGAGATACCTGACAGTCGACAGATTAGAGTCGGAGGTCACCTGTGATTCCTTCAGGACCTGACATTTTCATTCCTGCTTCATTCCAGGTTAAAATACTTCTTTTTTTTTTACACAGCTACAAAGAGTACTATATTCTGGTCAATAATGCCATTCAGTTAGGGCGCCATGGTATTGACAAATCTGACATTGCAATATTTTGTTTTTATGCCATAAAAAAGGATGTTGCGATATGATTACAATATCTTTAGATGGTTTGAATTGGAAAGAATAAGTTAAGTTCAATTTGGGATGATTTTGAAATGCAGTATAGCAAAGTTAAAAGTGGAAAAAACTATCTAGTTATGTTTTTGAAAAGTCTAACTGTTTTCAGACAGAGTTTGAATGAGCAAATGTGAAATAACAGTGCATAGTCATCATTTAAAAATAAATACATTAATTAATTAAAATAATAAATAAATAAATAAACAGTATTTTTTTATGTTACAAATGGTACAATTTCTTGTGATTTCTTGATTTAAACTCTTGATTTAAACTTCTTGATTTAAACTCTCTGGAAATGCTCACACAGTCACAGGTCCTGAAAACACAAACATTTTACTCCATTCATTATAGTTAATCTCTGCAGTGACTCAAATCTCATGTGTTCTAAACTGTGGCTCCTGGTCAACTATAAATAAAACCTAACATTGCACATCCTGAGATGTGACAAGATATATTGTGCAGTGATGCAATACTTTACCAACATCTATAGCAATACTCTTTCCAATAGACTGAAACTAGTACTTTGTCAGTTTAGTGGCTAATTCATAGGAATTTGTTGAGTTCGGTTCAGGAGTTCAGTTGTATGAAAATGTACAAAATTTTTTATGGAGATGTGGCACCCTGCCCCTGCACCTAAACCCAGCCGTCTTTGGAGGATGAGCAAATCGTAGTAAATTGAATGAGATTGTACGAATTCATACTGTACGAATTAGCCACTAAATTAAAAAGTTAAGAATTTCCGTGTGATTGTGTTGGGTTCTGTGTACTTCATGTTAGGGTTGGGTCGATAGATGATTCCATCGTCATTGCCGATGGCCGATAGACATCATGATGCTGAGCCGACATCGCGATTCTCCACCCCACCCCCGTTGCAGCAGCAACCTACTCGCGAAACATACACACGGTCTCGTTTACACTAATACGTCTTGAAAGAATGAAAACGATTCACATCCACACTGGCGTTTCATCTAGCAAATTCTGAAAAACCCTCCTTCCACACTATACCACTGAAAACGCACATTACATGAGCACACACACACACACACACACACACACACACACACACACACACACACACATATACAAAGCACATGCGTCTAAGCTCCAGCAGCTTTCAGCACAAAACGCCAGAGAGCAGTGCATGTCAAACTGTTTATTAAGGACGTACCCCTGGATCGCGTCTCACTATAGTTGGTTAAGGTTAAACGTGATATTTAATTAATCTTGTCTCTCTATCAAACAACTCTTCGGTCTTTTGAATTTATCAGATAACGTGCCACAGTGTCAGTACACTGCTTCTATCTTGCGCTTTCACACTTGTACTAATTAATTTTAGCGAGAACCTCAGATACTGGTGGTTGGTTCCTGTTGGTTGTGCACCTATTTACCAACTAAGTTTGTCGACGCCATTATAACGACACAGATCATTCTGCCTATTCATGCCAGAGTCCAGGGAAAAAAGTGATTGACAGGTGGTAATTTGTGTGTAACTTATCTTTATTTATTTATGATTTGGTTATGGGTAAAACAAAGACTATGCGGGTCAGGTAGTTAAAATGGTAGGCTACAAATAATTCATTATGATTTAATTAATTTTCACAAATAATTAATTTACCGCCTCCTACGATGACGATGCCATCGTCCATTGCGATGTTTCACATTAGACATCGTACAATGCCAAATTGTTCGACATCGCCCAACCCTACTTCATATTCAATAATGCCTCAAATACCTCTCTTCACAGATCCACATCTGGCTTTTAACGACTGTCCAGATTTGTTTTAGAATGTTCATCTCAAAGAATCCAGTTCTCTGCATGTTTCAGAAAAGACCTTTATAATGCTACAAGAGTGTAAAAAACTGCTAAAGGAATCTAGCTTCTTTCTTGCACTACAGCAAAATATCAAACTTATCAGAGACCTTGGCAAAGAGCATATCAGTAAATGATGTTCTAATTTGCATTATTGATATCATTTATTAACAAAAATGTCCTCAGTTCTTTGTTATTTTAGAAAAAGGTTCACCTTGTTAGATTCAAGTTATGTTACGTAACTCACAACTTCCAGCTTAAAAGTGCAGTAGGTGATTGTCTGCAGAAACATTTTTTGTTTTGCTGGTTGAAAGCCTCTTCCCATTCCAATAGTAATGATTAAAGTAAATAATCTAAATGTATTCATATGTGTTTTATATTCTGGGTAAGGCATAAAACAAAAAAAAAGTTCATCCAATTAAAATTTTGGCATACAGATAATCTCCATAATTCTGATAAATAGCCCTTTACTGTCCGTCAACAAAAGTAGATTTGTACATCTCCGTACAATAAAAAAAAAAAAACTGTGAATCTACAGTTGAAGTCAGAATTATTAGCCCCATGTTTATTTTTTAAACAATTTCTGTTTAACGGAGAGAAGATTTTTATTAACACATGTCTAAACATAATAGTTTTAACGTATCTCTAATAACTGAATTTATTATCTTTGCCAAGATGACAGTAAATTATATTTTACAATAAAGCTTAAAGTGACATTTAAAGGCTTAACTAGGTTAATTAGGTTAACTAGGCAGGTTAGGGTAATTAGGCAAGTTATTGTATAACGATGGTTTGTTCTGTAGACAATCGGAAAAAAAATAGCTTAAAGGGGCTAATAATATTGACCTTTAAATGGTTCTTAAAAATTTTTAAACTGCTTTTGTTCTAGCCGAAATAAAACAATTAAGACTTTTTTCAGAAAGAAAACAGTATTATCAGACATACTGTGAGAATTGTCCTTGCTCTGTTTAACATCATTTGGGAAATATTTAAAAAAAGAAAAAAAAAAAATCTAAGGGGGGCTAATAATTATGACTTCAACTATATATTAGAGTTACTTTTGTACGCTGGAGGAAGGACAACACCATGTCTGAAGTATTTCTTTTAGACAGTTAATGTTAATTTTAAAACTATTTTAGTCCCGCAATGCTTATGTAGATTTAGTTGTTTTATGAATGGCTTTGATTAGCCACTAAAATCAGCCAGCGAAAGATTGATGTGACTATTTTCAATTTAATAAGGTACGTTTTACAGCATCGATAATGTAGATTTTATTTAGTTTAACAGCAAAATACAAGTAAATAGTACTATTCCACCTAGCCTGTTTTACTGAGGTAAAGTTGTTTTTATATTCAAATTGGTTCATTTTTGAATAATGACCTGTGACGTGCTCCCTATATTGTTCACTATGCTACTTTGAATATTCAGTCTGAAACAGCATGCAAGCATGGCTTTGTAATAAGTGGAATTCCTGCACCCTGCAGGCCAACCACTAAGCATACAGTAGTCGCTTTAGGACAAAGCGCGTGAGAGAGTGAGACCAGTGATCCTTGCATGCATGGAATATTGCATATTATGACAAGTTTTGCTTGCAACACAACTGAAAATGTACTACATAATAGTATGACATAATAGTATTATAAAGTACTTTAAAGTTTTCTAACTGGCGAATGACATGATCTAGTGCAGTGGTTCTTCTCTCTAGTGGTACGTGAAAGAATCACTAAATAATAATAAAATGAAAACACTTTTAACCCTTTGACACGAACGATAACACTAAGACTCATGTAATCAGACAACACTAGCTGTTCTCTGAAGCACACGATAACACCGTTGTGCTTAGAATGTTTACTTTAGTTCATTGTGTCATCAGATTTTAAAAATCAGTCTGCTTGGCACAGAGGCAGAGGTACATGGCGCTTGCAGAGCAGATACACACGCGCTAGAGAAGCCCTTTTGCTGACCAGTGTTGTTGTGTTGGTATTTCAGTTACTGCAAACTCAGGAATTTCCTCATGCTGAATCATTGGTAAAATAATATTTACAAATGTGTTAAAACGTTTGCTTGTAGTTGTGTAAAATAATGTGTTTTCGATATATAAAGTTATTTGTTTTGTAAACCAGCGTGGCTTTCGGTTTAGTTTGATACCTCAGACTTAAGCTAATTATTTTGGATGTGATTCAAATGGCGCAAGACACAGAACACAGACTTAAACTTTGCCATACTTGAAGCTTAGAGGTAGACTAAAGTTAGTCTCTGTGTGAATAGTCTGCTTGAAAACAGTGGTCAGTGCTCGGTTAACGCGAACTTCACAGTTCACTTAAGATGTGATCTCATTCGCGCCAAATCACAAAAATACCACATGTATGAGTTGGTCAAGCAATGTATATATGCATTTAATCACTCGCTTTTCTGACACACAAAGGCCCGCTGTGATTGATGAGCAGCAGAGCTCATTTCGAATTTAAATATGTAATTACAAATCATATATTTAAAATACAAGTTAATGTGTATATTTCAAAGATATGTGTGTGTAAGAGACACAATAATAGTGACTGACAATAATACATATTCTTAATAATAGTAATTAATCTGCCTGGTTTTTGAACTGTGCAGTGCTGTAGCTACTTAATTAGGCCTACTACGCTACTGTATTTCAATACTGGTTATCATGGTAGTACTTGGAGAATTTTTTTTTTTTCTGAGGTGGTCCTTGGTGAAAAAAGTTTGGGAACCACTGATCTAGTGGGTTGTCTACTGTTATCTTTAAGATGCACATTGTGATATGTGTTTTTAAAGATTTTATGCTAAACGGTTCACATTTTGGCAGATTACCTACCGCACCTTTAATCACATTCATTATTCAATCACATGTATTTCATTTATGATCCATTTAGCAGTTGTTAGTTACCCATGCCTGTTATTTTGTTAATAAACCATCATTTATAACAATTGTATCTTCCTTGTGGTGACAATACAATCAGAGGCTCTATGAGCTGTACAAAATCTCATAAATAATCATGAAAACAGAACAAGACTGAGATAAACCAATAAAACCTGGCCCATGATATTCGGATTGGCCAGATGATAAACTCATTAATATACAGTATATCATCTTTCATTCATATATCATTCAGTCGTTCAGTTTTCTTTGGTTTAGTTCCTTATTTATCGGGGATCGCCACAGCTGAATGAACCACCAACTATTCCATCATATGTTTTACACAGTGGATGCCCTTCTGGCCGCAACCAAGTACTGAGAATCTATCAAACATGACCCATGACATTCGGACTGGCCAGATAATAAACTTATTCATATATATCATCTTTCATTCATTAATTTTCCGTTGGCTTAGTCCATTACTTGTCAGGGGTCGCCACAAGAAAATTAACCACCAAATATCCCATCATATGTTTTACACAGTGGATGACTGCAACCAAGTACTGGAAATCATTCATATATATTTGTTTAGTATTTATTGATATAGACATTCCCTTGCTCTAATTTAAAAGAAAATAATCATCTGACACTAAACACCCACCTTAAATGAAGTATAATCAAAACCTCAATATTAATATCAATATTAATGCAAATTTTTAAGATTATGATTGTCACTGCATGTTTATTGTTATCTATGGTTCAGTGATAAACATGCAACATTCACTGGAAATTTCCACTGCTCAAAAGATTCATTATAATAGAAAAACAGTTGTAATTAGATAATTATACTGTCATATAAAATAAAAAAAATCAATACAAAATCCCTTTGGCAACTTTCTTTTTTTAAAGTGTATTGCATGTTTAAAATAATAAAGTCAATATTTTAGTAGCCCCAACCAGATTTGCTAAAGCTAAAATCTACGCTGCTGTCCTACAAATTGATATAATGATAGAAAATCTCTTGTTGAGATGATTTACATTTAAATTCTGTATGGAAATTGTGACTAGATATGAAACAAACTACACATTTGCTATTGGTGACTATTGTTGCACATTATAATTAAGGCAGGCGTAAATCTGGGAATCCGTCACAAATAATTGATGTTTTGTAATTCATGGAAAATGAATTAGACTTTTAGGTCTGTCAGTTCATCGCACACATCCAAAAGCATCATTTGTCATTGCTCTGAAGCTCTAAGACTAAGTGATCATTGACAAACTGCTCTAGGGTTCGTCTACAAATTCCTCAACTGGCCTGTGAAAATGGTGCTGAAAATCTCTGTCATCTTTAATTACGGGCTGATGTCTATTCTTGGTGCCAGAGAATACAATCAACTGGCTTTTACTGAAACGTACATGGCGCACAAAGACAATAACAGCTGACAGCTCACGAATCATCACATGACAGAAAACCATTCAGTTCAATAATTTATTTTAAATAAAACATGCAAGCTGAAAAATTTAGCTGTACTGGTTGACATCAGTGTCTGTGTGACATTCATGTCAAGCTATACATGATCAATTATAGAATGAGAATGTTGCAGAAGTGGAGAACATTTGGGTAGATAATACATGTATTACAAGAAAAACTATTATTTTATATGCAAGGTAAACATAAATGCATATTCCAAACTAATAAATTTAAACTTGAAGATAAATTGTACGACAAACACAAAACCAAGCAAAAAGCTAAATAAACAATGAATGATGTGAATAAAACATTATTCGAGTATGTTTTACAATAAATAAGTTAATAAAAATATTGAAAAAAGCACATTATTTCTGCATACATTTCTTACATGTAGTTCAGTTCGCAATTCGCTACTATTTTTTTTACATTTTTTTTTCTTTCTGAGATTTAATCTCCAGTTTCACAAAACAAGCATTTCTACATTTTTTTCTGCATGCAAATATGCAATAAATGAACAAAAAATGAATAAATAATGGATTAATAAATATATTAATCTAAAAAATCCTTAGCTAGTAAGTCCTTAGTTAGTTTTTAGCAAGTTGTGAGGGAAACATTTCTCATTTTCATTTAATTTATATAATAATAATAATAATAATAATAATAATAATAATAATAATAATAAT
>CAIGQZ010032666.1:170288-184393 GCA_903798205.1 Danio tinwini
ATAATAATAATAATAATAATAATAATAATAATAATAATAATAATAATAATAATAATAATAACTACAGTAATATAAAATAATAGTAAAATGTGTGCACATTTAAAAGAAAATAAACTGACTACATTTAATTTTTCTAACTAAACTGATATATTGATTATGACTTATATTATTACTAATATATAACAATATTGAAATTTATTAAAACAGCAATAATTAAAAGCAACTACAATTATAAAATTAAAAGGGTCATGTTTTGGCCTAAAAAATAAATACCTACAAAGTTACAAATCTTAAAGCCCAAGAGAGGGGTATGGATGCCGATGTTGGCAGTGCAATCTGAGCTGCATCCAATGCTTTGTAATGTGCTCACCTAACCCCCACCCCTAACCCTCACAGTGACATCACTACTGACTAGCTCCATTGAATGTATTGTGTCTGACATTGAGTTTTGTGCCCCCCCCCCCCCCCCCCCCCCCCCCCCCCCCCTCACACCCCTCACCACCCCCCCCCCCTATTTTTTTTTTTTTTTTTCTTTTTTTTTTTCCCCCCCCCCCCCCCCCCCAATATTTGCAATATTTAAATGCAGTAAATACTCATTTTATCTTTTGAAGCTGACGGTCCCTACATTTACGACTATCAAGCGTTTACCATAAGGTCAACTTTACGACAGCCTTATGGCTTTAGCCCATAGAATTATACTGTTTTTCACATACTATACAGGATGGAAGTATGCGATTTCGGACGCAGTCCAGGTGTGGCCGTGCGCCACTGCCCCCCTGCCTGGACAAAACCACCTCGTCTGCATTTATGTTAAGTAAAAGCTCATGCAGTGACTGGGTGGTGATAATGAATAATTAATGATATGGCAGCCCATCGCTCCCAAAAACATTAGAAGTTGATTAAAAGTATGGTAATAATAGTGTAAGTTAAGCTTACCAATCTCGTATTATCCAATTTGGAAAGGCATTTTGTTTTGTTTTTTAGTTTTCTATTTTGCGCTCCACGTCTCTTCACTCTTCTCTTTATTCTGAACATGTGACTGTCACTGTAACCGAGCAACGGATTAATCAAATGGTCAGCAGAGGGGAAGGGATGGTATAATTTTTTATTTAATAAAATACAATATTATATTCATATAAAATGCAGGATAAACATTTTGAACCAAAAAATATGTATTTATTTTTATTATATGAAACTTTTAATAAGGATAATTTAAAAATTATTTTGGCACAATGGTGCCCCCCAATGTGTGGCGCCCCTATGCACCGCATATACTGCATACCCCCTTTTTGCGCCAAAAAAAAAAAAAATCGTTTCGAATTGTCTTTTAAACCCAGAACTAATCAAGTAATTTGTACCAAACATAGAGAAAGGAACGCAATATTGCTATATTATAATATTATTATACAGTATTTTAATATCTATATTATAATACCTCAACCCTCCAAACAGAATCAAGACTATTTGCTTGATTTCAAGATCACCGTAAAGAAAAAAAGTGGTTTAAATCACACATGCAAAATTATACTGTGTTTTAATATGCAATCTGTGAATGCAGCAGACTGTTTTTACACCAAATTAATGTCAGATTTTTGAGGGTCTATGAGTTAAACAATATTGCATGGATAATCATGAAAACAGACTCATTGATATACAGTATATCATCTTTTAATCATATATCTATGTTATTTAATAACACAGAGACATTCTGTAGCTCCAATTTAAAATAAGGAAGGACTCATCAACCACAGTCACCTAAAGGGTAATTAAAACCTCAATATCAATATTAATCTCAATATTACTGTTAATTTTAAGACCAAAATTGCCATTGCATACAGTATTGCTATCCATGGTTCCATGACATACATGCAACATTCATTGTAAATTTCCACTGCTCAAAATATTTTTAAAAAGGAAATACTTGTATTTAGATTATTTTCATATTGTAGGTTTAAAGTTAATTATTCAATCTTTTGGTATCAAGCAGCAACCTCCCGCTCTCCCTCGTGAAGCCAATATGTAAGTAACTGAAACTGCAATACATCGACTCACCTTTGGAGGCTGGAAAATCTAGGAAATGAAGATGTTTACTGACTGCGATGCTAAATTGGCCAATTTTACAGCTGATGAAAACATGTTTTCAGCCTGGTACAAAAGATGGTTGTGGTGCATATAACTAATATTAACCTTCATGACAACTGTGAGGGGATGAATTTTTTTTACAACTCATCTTTCGTTTTTATTAAGTTTTATTAAGTCTGCTTTTTGTGTTGCTTTATGTGGCTTTACAGTCAATTGCCTTTTGGAATTATTTCCTACAATTATTAGATAATATGGCTTGCTGTGTGTATTTAATTGTGCTCACAAACCATTCAAGTTGCCTCCATTTCCTAGGTGAGTTAAATGATATACTTATATACCATCTCTATAAATGTATTTGTTTTATTTAAGATAATTTATCACTTATAATGTTCTTAAGAGCTGTAATGCACTCCAGAATCTTACAGACTGATTAGCTGTAGGCTGTAGAACAGTCATCTGAAACGTTGTAATCCAGTTTTATACCTGGATTTCATAAATAGCCTTGCAATTACTAACACATTCTAAATTTGTAAAAAAAAACAATGTAAAAACAACGCTCAATGGCTCAATGTATTACAATAGTGTTCTAAAGTCTAAACACTTTATTGATATAGTATACAACCAAGCAGATGTGGTCAGAACACAAATGAATCACAGGTTATGAAGTATTAAGCGTTTCCCCTAAAGAAAAGCCAGCCTAAGCAAATTGCTAGCATTTGTAGCTCCACTTACGCTCCGCCTCTTTGCCTTTATTTGGTCACCCCTGGTGGGTGCGATGAAGCAAAATGGCGAAGGTTGGCCATACCAACTTATAGCTTCATTTGCGCTCTTCAGAAACCTATGGGTGATGTCACGGATACTACATCCATATCTTTTACAGTCTATGTTTGGTATCCAAAATCTGATTTTATGAAGATAACACACTGCAGGCCTACAAATTGATGTCATGAAACAAAATCTCTTGTTGAGAAGATTGAAATTTTAATTCTGTATGAAAATGGTGAAGAGATATGAGACAAATATACCAAATTTTCAGATGTACCAAACATAGAAAAAAACATATTATAATAATGCAACCCTCCAAAGAGAATCAAGACTATTACTTGATATCAAGATCACTGTGATGCAAAAAAGTGGTCTAAATCACACATGCAGGAACATGCAGTATTTTAACATGCAATCTGTGGACGCAGCAGACTATGTTTTTACACCAAATTAATGTCAAATTTCTGCCTGTTGAGTTGCATGACATATTTCTTCCAATGTCCTTCAAGAACGAAGTGCAAACACACATTTCAGTTAGGAGGGTGAGAACGAAAAGGCTGGAAAATTGAGTGAGATGACCCATATTTCCATTAAACAGGCTGATATGAGAAAAGACTGTGGCTATAATGGTCACCTTCATTTATTTGTGCCAAGGCCAAAGCCTTCATCACTGCTTTGAAAAATCTGATTTCATCTTCCAAGAACTCAGAAGGAGAACATTTCCCAGCTTTTTTTTTCTCTCTCTTTAATTTATAGACATTTTATAATATCTAACAGAATTAAATAAAGAAAAGTCTGTACAGCTGCCAACAGACTTGTTTTGTTTCATGTATTTAGATCACATACATACTCTTAGAAGATGCTTTCTTGCTAAAGCAGCTTAGTCTTAAAAAAAATGACATTATTTATGCATATTACATAAAAGCCTCCCACAACAGCTTAAATCAAATCATTTGGACTATTCATTCTGGATAGACGGGGATAATCACTTCTGATAATGCCAGACTACCAACAAAGATCTGATAAAAGCAAAGGTAAAGCCCCAGAGGAATTAGAGAACATTTAAAAGTCTTCC
This sequence comes from Danio tinwini, assembly GCA_903798205.1. Taxonomy (NCBI): domain Eukaryota; kingdom Metazoa; phylum Chordata; class Actinopteri; order Cypriniformes; family Danionidae; genus Danio; species Danio tinwini. Next base: position 174,211 of record CAIGQZ010032666.1, read on the forward strand.
ACCAGCATTAATATAGGTCGGTCATGTTTGCTCTAAGCTTTATGAAATAATGTGAAGAAGTCCGGCAAAAATCTGGATTTATTGGTGACCTCTCTAGCAAATGCAATTAATTAAAATGAATTGAAAAAAAAATACAGATGAAATGTTCATAACTACTCAGAATAGAACAGAATTGACAGATTTGTAAGTATTTCAACTTAAATGTATGTGATGAACGATAGTTTATTTTAATATAATTGAGTTATAATAACAACAACAACAATAATAATAATAATAATAATAATAATAATACATATTATTATTATCATGATTATTATTATTATTATTATTATTATTAGTAGTAGTAGTAGTAGTAGTAGTAGTAGTAGTAGTAGTAGCAGTAGTAGTAGTAGTAGTATTGTAATTATTACTATCACTATTATTATTGTTTTTATTTATTGATTTATTTATTTTATTGTATTATTATTATTGCTAGTAGTAGTAGTTGTAGTAAGTTTTTAATATTATAAAACATGTGTAATCATTCAAAGTCTTTCACAATATAATAAATCATATTTAGGTATTTAGCCATTACATATATTTATATCTTTCAATACATTTATATTTTTAGGAGAAACTTCAATTTCCAGTACATATACAATACATTCTTATTCAACAGTACAGAGGATGAATAATTGAATTCAAATTCATATGATTTTCCATTGATCCTCAGAGTGCCTTTTCATTGAACGGTTTCATCATGTACAAGCACACAGCTGAAAGAAGGCAGGTCAGACCAATTCTTCATAGACAAATATTAATGAATTACTGTAATTATAAAGAAAATGGTTCATTTTAAATGGATGCAAAATTAAATTCTCAGCTGGAGAACTTAAATTTATTATTACCCAAGAGAGGGAGGGGGGATTTTTTTCTACAATGATTTTGTGGTGGTTTTTATCAAAATATGCAGCATTTAATAAATAAATAAATAAATAAAAATAAAACCCATGTGAGTTCTACTATATATGCTTGATTCATAGAATCACAAAGCAAACAAACAAGCTAATTGTTTATTATAAAATCCATATTGGCATGCATTCATACATGTATACGTACATGAATACATATACACACACACACACACACACACACACATACACATACACACACATAAAGTAAGATACATGACCAATATTGTGGAATTTATCTAAAGTTTTACTCTACTGCTATGAGGAATACCATTATGGAAGTTTTACATTAACTAATGTTCAAATGATGGACCACAAACAGAATTCAGGAAACACTTGACAGTTTATTTCCTGAATGATGCATCATTCTTTGGTAGTTCAGCTAAGGTTGTTGTTTGGGAAAGCATCCCAGACTGGTGGATGGAAGTTGATGGAATGCTCTCCAACCATACCATGCATTAAAAATACGAAGCACACAACACAATGTGATTAGACACAATATGATGTAATGAAAAAAAAAAAAGTTTTTTTTCAGTTCTAACACTGACTAATATAATATGACTGCAATTATATTACACTGACTTTCTTACATAGGCTACTATTTTAGCCATGTAGATTTTCTATTTTATGACAGCTTAACCTTTAATAGTTAGCTGAACAAATAGCAGAACATTAGAACTTTACACTCTAAAACTCTGCTTTAAAGCATAAATCACTAAAAGTTAAAATCACTAAATAAAAAAAGAAATTAAATAAAGAAAAAAAAAGACTTCAATTGACCAAATTTTCTATAAAAGATTCAATAATTCATTTGAGCTTTGGACTGTACTAGCTTACTTTTTATTTACCCATTACTCCATTTACATTTACTGCTACCATAAAAATATGCTTATATGTAGGTTTAAAATTACACAGATGGCACATTTAAATGCATTATCAAAATTCATATTTTACACATAATTATTGCGCTACACTGTAAAAAAAAATCTCTGATTTCAATGGTAAAAAAAACTGAGAATGGTAAAAATCTGTAACCTGTTTGTTTTCTAAATATATATGGTAAATAACTGTAAATTCACTTTGCCAGATTTTCCAGCATAACACTTCACTTCTCATGCTTTTTGTTGATATTAATATGTTCTTTTTTCTCTTAAGTTGTACACATTAAAGTTTTGTTACATCTAATGTTGATAAATGATGTTTATTGCATTAATTATATGTGTTACCATGGTGGCAAATACCAGTTCTGTGAATGACATTGAGCACCATATATTAGTATGCTTCTTCACTGCTTTTGGGAAAAGTTGTTTGTGATGAGCTTTGATTCATCATATGACTTTCTCATAACCACATGCTTACAGTATTTTTGTGTTTTTTTCTGTGTAACACATTTAATAATAGATGTTATAATAGATGTTATATGGATGTATAATAGATGACATATTTGTTAATACTTCAAACATTAGTGTATGGCAAAAAATACTTTTATTTTTTTTCTGTAATACCTTATTTTAACGGTTAAATTCTGGCAACCGCAGCTGCCTTTATAGCATAAGTTTTATAGATTATTTTTACAATGTATTATTTTTTATTACTTATTGTTTACTGTTTAGTGCACAGCCATGCATGTTTTCTCACCTACAGCCAGATAGACATGTTTATATTACTTTGCATTACAATTATAGATTAAAAAAAAAACATTCAGTACGAATGACATGTCGGTTATGTACTGAAAGTACAATGTCTTAAATGCATTAAAGAATACAAATATTTTCACTATTCCCCATGGTGGATCAGGCATGTGATCAGCCAAGGACAAAAAAGAAGACGAGACCCCGCCCCTTTAAAAAAAATTTAAATAATAATAATAATAATAATAATAATAATAATAATAATAATAATAATATAAGGTCAGTATTATTAGCCTCCTCAAGAAACATTTACTGTATATTTTTGATGTCTATACAACAAACCAGTTATACAATAACTTGACTAATTATTCCAACTTTCCTGGTTAACATAGTTAAGTCTTTAAATTACACTTTTACCTGAATCAAAGACTATAGAATACTCAAACGGACTTTAATCTGAATAGAACTATCTTGCAAAATAACTAGTAAAATATTATGCACTGACTGGGAAAGATAAAGTAGTTATTAGAAATCAGTTAAACTATTATGTTTAAAAACATGTTGTAAAAAAGCATGTGTTTGAAGACACGTGCTTTATCACCACTGTAATCAAAAACGAATGAAGGCAAAACTAAACGAGTTGAATGTTACTTTTACATGACCGTGACTGAAAACTACATTTGATGAATGTGTTACATCTGTTCTGTACTTTCCGACTGTAAGTTCAAGACTGCATTTTCTAATGTAAAACTATGTGCACTCAACTTCTGATCAATAATTGCCTAGCTGAGGACTTCCTATATTAAAAGTTGGGGGGGGGGGGGGTCTTGTTGACACGGGAGCACTGTAGAAGTGTGCATATAGCAGCGCATGCATTTAAAACAATTTCATGATCAGCGGCTTCCTCATGCAACATCATTATACACAACAGCCTAGGAATGTAGGTCTACAATTACATCCCTGAATGACGTCCGGAATGAAGCAGTTACTGCTCCTTCTTTTGCACAATGAACACTGAAGGGGCAAACCATCAGGTCACCTTCTTTGATGACGATGAACCTCATGATGAAATCGTTTTTAATGTCAAATCAAAGTTTGTTTGTTTTTTTTTTATGTGATTTAAATGCTAATTTGTAATGCACTTTTTAAAGTGATTAATTGACTTGTTAACTTTTTTACAGATGGACCAATAGCAAATTGGGGAATCTTCCCATACATGTCAAACCTTGAAACTGATGATCTACAGCAACAGAAGAGCACGCCAGTACCAATCCTGTCAGCTGAGAACAGAAAACCGAGGCTACAATTATACAACTTGCTGCTCAACAACCTTGGCAACTGAAAATTGGAAAAAAAAGTTTGCCTGGTCTAATGCGTTTCAATTTTTTGCTAAGGCATTCAAATGGCAGGGCCAGAATTTGACCTAAACAACATGAAAGCATGGATCCATCCAGCTGGTGGTGTAATGATGTGTGGGAGATTTTCTTGCCACATTCTGAGCCACTTGGAACCAAATAAACCCTACTGCCTACTCCAAAGTGAACTCATCTTGCTATGGCAGGAGAACACAACATGCCACAAAACTTAAATCATCTCCAATCTATTTCTTGAACATACTCTACTCTCAAATGCCCCCACAGTAACCAGATCTTAGCCAAAATCTCTAAGTGTATTTGAAACCTTTTTAAGTCTATACACAAAGCATAAAGGCAGTACTGAAGGCAAAGAGGGGTCCAACACAGTACACTTAATAGTGGCCATTGAATGTGTAATTACAGTTCAGTCTGAAATGCTGTTTAGGATGATAATTATAGGTTGGAGGAGGGCTGTGGAGTTCACTAAACAAGAGCACATCTACTACAAAGGGAGAAATAAGACAGTAAAGGCTGATGCTTTTACTTCACAATACAGCGACAGAAAGAAAAGAAAGGTCACCTGAAACCAGAGGAGAGGCACGTGTGTCTGATAGTTCTTGCTAAATGTAAAAATGCTTCATGGAGCATGCATATAAATATTACAAGCACACATTTTAAAGTACAATCACACAGTTTAAAAACAGATTCAAAATACATATTTGCTTTTTTATTGTCTATTGTCTACTGTGTAAACTAAACATGATTGTCAAAACATTTAAATTAAAAATGTCAGATTTAAGTGCAATATTTCAAAAGGAGCACGTGATATGATTGATCGCAGCTGGTCTCTCATCTATAATCATTAGTAAGCCACTCAGATTAATCCAAACTCACTATAAGTAGCCTGTCTACAACAGATGTAGCATGCTAAGATTACAACAGAGACAATTAAGATTACAACAGTCCACTTGTTTGCAGGTTTTGTGGCAGGCACAATGATGTACTTATTAGTTATTTGTTTATTTTAACAAATACAGTTGGGATTAATAACTACCATTGCGAGACTTCAATATTCACCTCGTCAGGAGCATCTTCACTTCCTTCAGCATTACGGGGTTGTTTGTGTTGAAAGGTTATGCAGTAGACCTGCACTGTCATCAACCAGATAATGTGGCTGAGGGGAATCTGGTATAGAGAGAAATCCTCAACTTTTTTTACATAGCTCTCAAATACACTGTAAACGCTGCTCTCAGAATCACTGTCCATCTCCCCTGTGTCTGTGTTTGGGTTGCCGCACGTAATGAAACTCCCCTTTTCATGCAACTCTTCCCTCTTTCGCTGCTGAACACTCCCACTTAAAGCTTTACTCACCCACTTTCCTTAAGCTTGGTTTATACTTGACGCGTCCGCCAGTTCGCTTGAGTGCGAGCGGCGAATGTGACACACACCTTTATTACCCTTTTAGCATAAGTATAGGACAGAAACTAGCCAGACAGTAATGTGTGAATTGTGGAGCGGGCTAAATCTAAAAATCTAAATCTATTTTTTAGTAAGTGTGCTTTTTTTATGCCATAATAAAGAATATATTTGTAGAGCAACCCATGTTCAGTTGTCATTAATATTTTAATAAACTTTGATAGGTAAAACAAAAGGAGATATGAACAAAAGCAAGTGATGCATCACATTTGATTTTAAAAAATATTGAATGGTTATAAAGATCCTTATAATCATTAAGATAATTTATAAAAACAATACAACTAATTAGTTAAAAAATCGTGAATGATATTAAAGACATGACGAAGTTTCGGAAACTTTTTACTTATCTGTTAATCTGTCTGATTTTACGGTCAGTAACTTTTGACCGCCCCCTGTCATTTTAAAGACCATCACAACGGCAAACGTGGCAAGTATAAAAGCCTTGTCCATGTCGCGAGGTGCAGGCGCAGTCAGCAGAGGCGCGTGATGCAGCTTTACACTAGAGCTGTGAAAACACCCTGCTGAGACAGGAGGGGTTTTCATGGCCCTTTAAGGCAAGGGGTCATAAAAGAGCATGAGAGAAGAATCAGGGTACAATGCAGAACCTTCTGTGTAAATACAGCCAGAAAAGCATGTAAGGTATAAAACATGGTGAAACTCATGTATGTTTGAAAAGACACATACTGTATGGGATAAAAGAGTCTAGTTTAGATGTTTGAAAACAAGCATTAGACATGATAGCCAAATTTGAACTATATGTGGTAAAACAGTTATAAAGCATTAGATCTGTACATTATAAGCACCAAAAAGAAGAGCAGGCTTTAAACTGGGGTCATAAAAGAGTAGGAGCTTGGACAGGCCTGTTGAACCAGGAACCAGCTTTGAAAACACAAAAGTGTGAGGAAGCAGAAATAAAGAGTACAGCAAATCTGAGGGACTCCAGATTGTCCCGGGGAACGACTGTAGATGGGTGTGCTCTGGACATCTCAGCTTTATTTTAATATCCAATAAAGTATATTCTTCTGATATCCACAACCTCCTGAGGTTGATTCATTAATAGAATGGCCAGAAATAGGGTTGGGTCAATATCGTCATCCTCCGGCCTGCCCCCGTTGCAAACCCGATCATGTAAAATACACACTTAAGCCCCGTTTACACTAATACGTCTGAGTTTTAAAATGGCATTGCAGAACAAAAATGATCCACATCCACACTGGCATTTCATCTAGCATTTCTGAACAGCGCTCCTTTCACACTATACCACTGAAAACACAAATCACGTAACTGCACATCACGTGACTATACACACACACGCAGTCATGCACTCGTCTGAGTTCCAGGCAGTCAGCAGGTGCTTTAAGCACAAAATCCCAGAGAGCAGTGCACGTCGGACAGTTTATCAAGGATGTACCGCTGGATCACGTTTCACTATAGTTGTTAAATGTGATATTTAATTCATCTTGTTTCTATCTAATGACTCTTCTGTCTTTTGAATCTATCAGGTAACGTGTCACAGCACCTTTACATTTTTCACTAATCTTTTTTTACTTTTTTTGTACTTAGTAATTTTAGCAAAATCATCAGATACTGTTAGTTGGTTGCTGTTGGTGTTGCACCTTTTTTATCAACCAAGTTTGTCAATGCCATTATAACGACACAGATAACTCTGCAAATTCATGCCAGAATCCTGCAGAAAAAGTAATTTGACAGGTGGTAATTTGTGTGTAACTTATCTTTATTTATTTATGATTTGGTTATGGGTAAAAAAAACCTCTACTTTGTATAATACATCCCAATACATCCCAGTCTTTGCCCCTAGACTCTAAAGATCATTTTTATGCCAACTGTGGTGATAACACCCCAAAATGAACATCAATAGAACAGAAAGATACTCCAAAAAGTTTAATTTCCTCTCCTAGCTCTGATATCATTTTGATATCTTTGGTAAAATCATCTCAGCGTCTGACTAATGGTCATTGACTGCTTCAATTAGCAAGTCTCTGTATCATTAGATTTCCTAAAAGATTATAATAAAGACACATAATGTGCTAGTACCATCCGTGCTGCATCAGTCACAAAACCTCCTAATCATGACAATCTTCCGGTAGACTCCTTCTGTTATGTTTGGAACGGAGTCTCTTTAAGGGGCTGATCCCGAGCCAAAATGGCAAACCTGCTTTCTGACAACCCCAACACCCCCAGCTCTATTAGCAATCAAGCATGTCATAGCCGGAGATACAGCCTCTCCAGTCACATTCATAAATCTGCTTGTGGAAAGCCAAGACTTAACTGCCATCTCCAGCATTTTAGCATCCAGGCAGAAGTGCATCCACAAATATATGCGTGCCATGAATTTGTGCAACAGCAGTGGGCTGCCAAGTGTTTTGTGTGTGTGTTTGTGTGTTAAATGGATGTTTCTGAAGTACAGCCCCTGCAGGGAGATGCTGTAACTACATTATCTTGCTGCCAGAAAGGATCTTGATCCATTGACAGCCATTTAAGTGATGCATTTGGACTGTGTGCGCACTCGCTCGAGGAGCCATCAGCCAATCAGCATTGTCACGACATCAATATGGTGGGCTCAGGTGATTGGCTTAAAAGGGAAGGCTTGTTAGCAAACATGCCTGCTTGCAAATTAAATATAAAGTGGGTTAATCTTGCAATATGTTGGTACTTTTTAAAAGGGGATGAATGACACTATTTTCATCAAACATAAAAACATTTGGCTGTACATTTACATTTTACCGACTAACCTGGCAATAAGTAAGTGATTTTAGTCATTTTTGCAGATCTGTGTGAATTGTTTTTACAGTGTCTTCATTTGTTTGGAAACATTTGTGTAAATGAAAAAAAAAAACAGCATTGTCCTACTGTATTAGCTAGGGATGTGACAAGATCTCGGGCTACAAGATCTCGCGAGACTAATGGTGCGTTCGACATGAAGCACAGCTGCAGCCGGTGATCAACGAAATTAGCCAACTGCAGGCGGGGGCGGAGTTGAAAACGGAACCGTCAAGCTGGACAGCCGGACACTTCGGGGTTCAAAGTTGCAGCAGTCATGATGACCGATCACATGGCATCATCATCATTTTTATTTTTTTTTATAACAACAAAAGATTTACAAATAAAACAGAATACAGCCTCAACAAACTATAGTTAATTTTTAAACAATAAGGGAATTATGAATTAAATATATTACAAATGCATGAGAGGAATAACGAGAGAGTAATATAAACATACAATGAACAGGCCTATTAAATACAAAGCAATAAGCACAACTTATATGAGTTTAACATCACCCTTTAATACTTCTTATTTGAATATGCTAAAAAGGGGTTTACATTTATTTACATTTATAGATATAAAACTTTCCAATATATAATGAAAACCCCAAAACAAGGTGTTTTGATTAAGTCTTAAACAATGATTAAGATTATTTTGGATAACGGAAGCATTTCCAAAAAAGCACTTTAATCCAAAAAGATTGAACAAAAGGACATTCCTAAAATAAGTGAGCTACACTTTAAGTAGAAGTTTCCCAGAAAGAACAAGTATAAACGGCTAGACAGGAAATAAAATATATATTTTATAATCCTAAAATCATTTTATAATTATTTCATAAAATAGTTATTTAACCTAATTTGTTAAGAAACCTTTAGGATGGCAGGATCAATGATGATATATATATTTATTTTATCACAAGTCTGTAATACCTGAGTTTATATTTAGGTTATTCACTAAAATATATCATTTAAATGGTTTATAAAGCTGAATACAGTAGTCTGTAAAAAAAGGCAGAATAAACCTGTGCAAACAATCTAGTCATTATAAACATTATTTAACAAAAGATGATACTGCAGTAAAATATGTGTAGTCTATTAATAAGCATGATGTGTACAAGATAGAGATGGCATAAAAAGTTAATTGTTTGTTTTGAAATTTGTGAGACGGAATTTGTCCAATAATAAACCCGAAACACACGTGGTTGTTGTCATGCGGTGAACTCGACCAATCATGTAATATCGGTGTAGCCATCAGAGCTCGTGCAGTCGCTCTCCAGATGCTGCTTGGGCTTGGTCATCGATCTCGGAGCGCTGTCGCAGTACTTTGATGACACGTGACAGTCACGTGGCATCGGCACAGCATCAATCCGGACAAAATTTCTAACCAGCATGCACGGCTTTAAGACAGATTTTGATCGATCTGCGCAGCGCTGCATGAAATCGAACGCACCTAAAATCAAGACTAGAATTCTCGTCGAGATAAAAAGTTGTCTCGTGAGTTGTGATATTATGATAGAGTGTGAGAGTGAATTTAGCACTGAACATTGGAGGCAGGATTGGATTAGAACCACACATCAAGTGCTTTGTGATGTGTGGTAACCGAATTTTGAAGTAAAACTGTGAAGTAACTGATTTTTTCTTTACCAGAGTTCAAGGTTTGCCACGTCCAAAAGCAGAGGCTGCAACAACTGCAGCCACACACATTAACCATGGCTCATAACATACGATGGAATAGCACTTTAGATATGCTTAAAGCCATAATCATTGTCAACACTAATCGAATTAAGACATGTGGAGTATTCCTATTTCAGTCGCATTATTGAAGTGCAGTACTGACATGTAAATGACGTAATCAAACTATTACCATTATGTAGGACTTTTAGCTACATTTTGCAACAAGACAAGACATACACACTCTGTTGTTTGACACTTCTCTGCACCCATCAAGTCAGTAAAGGACCACAGACACACATCTCCTCCGCGCGCGC
>CAIGQZ010032666.1:184493-194735 GCA_903798205.1 Danio tinwini
CACACACACACACACAAACACACACACACACACACACACACAGAACTCCTGGAGACACATACACCCATCATCGTCATTATCATCATCGCCGAACAAGTGTATGCTGTCCGGAAAAAAAAAAAAAAAGGAAGCTGTTGCTAAATGAAAGTGAAACATAAAAAATTTAAATTAATTAATTAAAAAAACAAAATTGACATGATTACATACATTTAAAAAACAATTTGTGGACAGGAGTTTGATTCTCATGTGAAATTGTGCAGGGAAGAAGCCAGTCAGTAGAGTTTATAGCTAAATATTTAGCAGTGTTTGCATGCCCTTTATGGTATAATTCATTAAAATAAATATAAAATAACATTCATTACAAGTTGATTTAAAAAAGCACTTGAATTGTTTTACATTATCTGATTTTTCTTTAGTTGAATAAAAAATATATATATTTTTCATTCATATATTAGCAAATATTTAGGTCATATTTAAAATGATATGTAAACACTATTTTCTTTATATATATTAGCATAATATTAGCAGTGTTCGCATTTCCTTTACTGCATAGAATTCGTTAAAATAGAAGTAAAATAACATGCATTACAAGTTGATTGAAGATTTCTTAATAATACTGTAAAAAGCTTGTCTTGTCTCATTCTCGTGAACCCAATCTCATGTCTCGTCTTGTGGAGTGTGCATCTCGTCACACCCCTAGTATTAGCACATATTTAATGTAACTCAGTCATAAAAATATACTTCTAATAGTGTTTCATTTATATTAAACAAAACTAAGTGCAAAGCTTTGTTTACAAAGTTTTAAAAAGTAAATAAATAAATTATACTTACCTCCCCCCCCCATGTTTGTGTGTATGTGCATGAAATTTGTAACAGCATTGTGTGTGACTTATCGTTGCAGAAAGACTTGAATTTACTCCACAACAAATACATCAATTAATCATTGGGAAAGTTCTTACTGTAGAATTTCCCACAAACGTTACATGAGATCTGCTTCCTTCATGTCAGTTTATGCTGTTTAACTGACGCAGCTGAGACAGAGACTGAGGCATACTGTACTCTGACAGACACGTGGGAACGGTGGGCAGGGAGAACTAACATTAAAGGCACAGGCAACAAAAACAGCTACATTGTGTCCAAAGCAGAAAATTCTAAATCTGAAAGATATAATAAATATTCTAATGGGTGTTTTGAGCTGAAACTTTGCAGACACATTTTGGAGACACAAAAGACTTATATTAAATCTGGATAAAGGCGTAAAATAGGTGCCCTTTAAAATCGGAAAATGTTCAGTTTAAATTATATATTAGAATAATAAAATATGCTAAATTTATGGATAATCAGCAACAGTAACAACTACAAACAATAAAAAAAACAAATAGATGAAATAAATACATTTTATATGAAGATCATTGATGTGTTTTAAGTGTCAAATATTAAATGTTTGCATATTTAATTATGCACTGAGATTAACTACAAAAAACAATTAACTAATGTCAAAACAAAAAGCACTGACTAATGCTCACTGTGAACCGCTAGTGAGTCATTTGGGTGTCAAACTGACTCAACCTGTTTAATGCTTTAGTATGAACTGGGTCGCACAGAATGAGAAAGCAAATCAAATAAAGTAGTAATGATGAGCGAATTGAATCTGCCAAAGAGAAAATTACTCCATTCAGCAGCTAGAGAGAGAAAGCAGAGTGTACATTCTATACAATCAAAACATTGAGTCTTTTTTGTGGAATGCTCTCTGTTACATTTATTTGGCTCACAAATTGAGCAGAGCCAAATCGTTCCTTGAATTCTACTGAATGGAGGGACTCATGCTTTTAAATGGCTATCCATTAAAACATGTTTGTGATCCTTACTGACCTCACTTCCATTTGTGAAGAGGAAATGATCTGTTCTTCATGCATAAAACAGCTCAGGCAGGTTCTATGAACATTAATTACGTCTGAACAGAATTACTTAAATTGAAGCACTCTTCTTATTTGTATTTATTTAAATACGAACATCATGAGTAATGGACAATCATTCATTCATTCATTAATTCATTATTCATAATTGGGAACATATTTAATACCTTTATCTTATCCGGTTATATTTATTTGGGGAAACTTTTTTTGTTTTACTTCAGACATTACATTTCATAAAAAATTAAATGTTCCTTGATATTTGGAAATGGAGAGTGTTCGCTCAGAGATTCAATACCTTGTGCTTGACTTGTAAACAAGTTGATTCTTTTAGTTAAAGGGAAAGTTCACTATTTATTCACCCTGCAGTGGTTCCAAACCTTTATGGGTTTCTTTCTTCTGTTAAACACAAAATATATTTTGAAGAAAGTTCAAAACATGTAACCATTTACTTCCATAGAAGGTATAAACAAACAAATACTATGGAAGATGATATTTAGTAGGGGTGTAATGAATCATGGTTGATCCGTACGAATCACAACCCACAGTTCAGAAGGCACGTTACCCGTGGATCAATAACTTTTTTTGAACTTGTAGGTTAATGCAGCAATTGCAGAGAGATCGCCTCACGCTTCATTCAAATCCCATGTATGAATGCATTTTGGCTTCCCTGTAAAATTTAATGATGATATATAATGATTAATTAAAGTTGTTTTCTGTCACTGTTTATTTAGCCTACATTAATGCTTTCAGTGTAAAGCTGCACAATTAAACATTAAAGGGTCATGAAACACCAAAACACATTTTTTGAGCTGCATATATGTGTCTTACACTGCTATAAACACTATAAGGACACATATATTGCACTAAAAAGTGAAAATTGGTTGTTTTTGCATTATTTTGAGCAAATTTGTTCTTCCGGTTTGGAACAAATTTTTGAAGCTACGTCCCGGCCATGAGATACTTGCATGTAAATCCAGTGTGGAGGGTGGCTGTCTGTCCCAGCGAGAACATAGTGACGTATCTGAGTGTGAGGCATTAATTTATGAGACTTTGTTAAAAAAAATCAGCGCGCTCTATTGTGTATAAAGTGCAACTTCATTAATATGCATGATAGCTCCGGAGACTGTTTACCTGTTTACAGTGTTCAGACGACAGAGAGACCCCATGTTGCGTTGCCAAAACAAGTGAAAGAACTAGAATTTGGAGACACTGGTCGTCAGTGTTGCATTTATTAATGAGCTGCAACAAAGGTTTTGTTTTCATTTTCCCTCTATGAGAGAGCTGCTGGAATTACGTGTGGATTGCAGTGCACGCGACACATGACAATGCGTTTGTAAGGAACATTTTTTTACCTGAGAGCTTTTCGCATCTGAAAATGGTGAAATCCGGATTTGCCGCTCATCTCCTTTTTAAAAAAACAGTTCCAGTGCGATTGTCCTGTCTCGACAGATTTGCTAAGTGTGTGTGCAGTGCAGTACCCTTTGTTTAACCAAGATGGCAAAGTTACTTTGTATCGTCAGCAGTGCTCTTTCAGTGTTTAAAGACAGACCTCAGTCAAAATGATTTAGTTACTAAGTTTACACTATGTTAATATCACTGCAATATTATAGTACAATATTATAGACTGAAAGATCCGCTGTAAATGCTGCTCTCCGAATGTAAACATGTTAACACAATCAAACTGTTCCCATCGTGCAGGATTTTCGCAGCATTTTGTGACAGGATAGTCTATACACACACGGCTTTCTGACGCTACTCAAGTTACAGAGAAATGCAGAGGATTTTTTTTTTCTCCTGTTCGCTGTGCGGTATCAAACATATAATTAAAACTCTACTCTCCAGCAGTTCCTCGCTTTCAATATCTCGTTTGTCAAAGGAAACATGCAGGAAATGTTCCTGAATAAAAAGTGAAAGTGCCAAACTGCAGTTAAAGTCGACTAATTAATAATTTGACAAATAATTTGATTATTGATGTCCATGTAAACAGTCACTGTCTTTCTCCCCTGCGTCTGTGTGTTTGTTTTGCCTGTGATCATTGCGTGCCCAAATGGAAACTCCCTTCTTTGCTAATCCTTCCCTCTATCCCTCCCTCGACACTCCCACACTCACAGAGCTGGACACGCCCATTTTCCTGACTTTTTTCAAACTAGAGGTGTGAAAACACCCTGCTGAGACAGGGGGGTTTCGTGGCCCTTTAAAAAATTGTGATCTTAATTGAAACCCTCACAACATCAATAATTATTGATAATGATTTGCATATCTTTATTAATCATTCGAAGTGCTGCATTCAAATCTGTGTTTGATGGAGAGAGATTCAGTTTTTACACTTTTTTAGTTAGTTACAAACAGTCAAATAACACAGAAGTGCTTTAAGAACAGTTTATAGTTCAGATATAAACACTGATGTAAACACTAAAGATTAAAATCACCAAATTTAATGGAACTTGACGCTGCAATTGCAATGTTTTACCAACAGGTGGCAACAAACAACCATCAAAATGATGTTACTGAATAGGTTTTCAAAAATGATCCACCTATAATAAAACAGGAAGTTTTCTGTAAATTGTTGAATTATTAAATGAAAATGAATACGGTGTGTTGTACAAAATGTTAGATTTCTATATTTAGCAACAGTAGCAAAGACATTTTTTTCATATTGAATATTTTCCTTTTTTTCAGCTGGTTCTTTCTTGATTTTTATGTGAAAGTGTTATTTTCACTCTCTCGTATCCAGACCTTCACATTTTTGCGGCTCTCAGCTGTAGCTGTCATCTAAACTGAGTGATTGACAGCTGATATTAACCAATCCATTCGCTTTCAGTGCAAGAGCAGTGAGCCAATCAGAAGAGCTTTAAAGTGGGGCAGGCATTGCGGGCTTTGTTTACTGCAGCAAGTTGACATGACAACTCATTTAAACTATAGCTGAGCGCTGCGTTTGGCGTTAAGAGCAAATATGCATTCTGCATGAAGCTTGCATAGATAAAATTTCTGGGCGCATATGCGACCAAAACGGTCGAAACTTCGAGTCCTGCAATTTCAAATTCAAGCAGGTTCAAGCACTTTGTCCAAAATCCAAGCACTTTTCTAACCTTGAAAACACTATATTTAAAATTAAGCATTTTCCAGGATTTCCAGCACCCGTACGAACCCTGCTAGTTAAAAACTCACTGATTCAAATAATTGGGTCAAGGCGATTGTCCAGTTAACGATTCACTTAATCAAATGATAAGGTTAAAGTGAGTCTCCAGTTAACAACGTATTAATTCAAACTGCTCTGGTCAGAGTGAGTCTCCAGTTTATGACTCATTGATTCAAATGATTCAGTCAGAGTGACCCTAGTTAAAATCCAACTGATTCAAATGTTCGGGTCAAGGTGACTCTTCAGTTAACAATTCACTGATTCAAATGATAAGGTCAAAGCGAGTCTCCAGTTAACAACTTATTGATTCAACTGGGTCAAAGCCTTTCTCCAGTAACAAATTGTTGCTTCAACTGGTGGGGTGAAAACAACTCTTCAGTTAACAATTCACTAATTCAAATGATAGGATCAAAGCAAGTATCCAGGTAACAACTCACTGACTAAAATGACAGGTTGAAAAAGACTCTTCAGTAAACGACTCACTGATTCAAATGATTGTGTGAAAGTGAAACTGAAAACTCACTGGTCTGCTTAAATGTGAACAAGTTTGTTTATTGTTTATGATTTACTATAAGTCATACATTTAAAAGACCCCTATTATGGGTTTTTGAAAATCACCTGTCATAAAGTGTGTAAAACAGCTCTAAGTGAATGAAAACATCCAGCAGTTTAAATCTTAAAGTGCACCTTGTTTAAAAACATAGGTTTTTTTAAATAAAAGATTTGACTCAGAGTCGTTTAAATGATTTGTTGCTCGTTCAAATCTTTTTGCCTGTTCGTATTAACGTTGACACAAAACAATACTAAATATGAAGTGCCAGAGCTTGCCAGAGCTTGACAGGAACTTTATCAGTACACAGTTCATATGGACAAGTTTCTTCCTCCATTTTACAAGTGTAACTTTAAGTAAATGTGATTCAAATGGTTGCCTCCTTGTTTTCTGTAGCTTGCAAAATATGTATTTAATTCTGTCTTGCAACTTGCAATCACTCCCCACGGCTTGTACTGTTCTGGTTAACTCTTTATATTCACATATCGTCTTTAAAATGTAAGGCGTGTTGTTTTTTTTTTTTTTTATAAAGATTTAAATGCATTTGTGAGCTCGCAATCCTCTGACAATAGTCATCACTATGGCCACCATCAGCTGTTCCTACACACGCGCTGCTGTTAAGTTTCAAAATAGTTCAACTTTTGCTGCTGTGTGGATTAAAACTGAATGTAACTTATAAATAGAGCAATATGCTTTAACTGCGTAGCTTTAATGCACTCCTGCATTGGAATCACACATATACCCTGCACTCTAAGTACTTCAACAATGTTGATAAGCCGTGGTGGGAGATTGTCTCTGTTTCACGCTGAACGCAGTCGACCAATCACAACAGACTGGATCATCGGACCAATCAGAGCAGATTAGCATTGCGCAAGGGAGGGGTTTGGGAACAAATGAATCGCTGAACAAATCATATGGGAGTCGCTGGGATAATTAGGTAAAAATAAATGCAGATTATAAGATAATTACATTTTTTTTTTTTGACCTTGCATTCATATCAGCCTGTTGTTGGAGACCCCCAAAACCAAAATATGATCTTTGGCATATTAATGCATAATAGGGGCTCTTTAAAAACTTACATTTAAAAATGAAACTAAACATTAAAACTATATTTATATATAACACCCTATTTAACACCCTTTATTTTAGTTTATTTATTTATTTAACAAACGCGTTTTTGTCCAAGCAATGGTTAGATTTGTTAGAACACTTATTAAATATCAGTGTTTTCTTGCATAATAAACAGTAATCCTTACACCATACTTTTAATGTTTCAGAACATAAAACATCTAGTATTTTTTATACTTTAGAGATTAATACTTTTACTGGAATAATATTTAATTTCAATTATCTGTATTTTTACTTTATACTCTGTTTCATTTGTACTTGATTTGTATACTTTGTCCTGCATATCATGCAAGGTTTACTAGACAAATAGGAAAAAAATCAGATAAACACAGTTTAACATTTATTTTATGGAAACCGAAAGACATTCCTCAAACTCGCATAGCTTAAAGACTGTTTGCTTTGCTGGGAACTTTTTTTGCCTTCAAAATCCATTACAGACCTGACAAATCTTTTATGAAACCAAGGAGACTTTTTCATCTGCAAAAAAATAAAAAATAAGTTGAGGGGAGGTACATTCTTTTTCCTTTGCGACAGTTGAAGGAATATCATGAATAAATCAAGCACTCAAGACGACAGTTGTGAAGTGTCAAGCAGAACATTCATGCAAAAAGCTTTACTGTAAAGTAACAAACAACCGTTTATAGTAATTTTACTGAAAAAGTAGACACTGTCTCATTTATCCTGTCAGGACTGTCCCGAATGCAACCACTCTAAAGGGGATGTTTCCCCCTGGTTTGATCCCTTCGCAAGAAAACGGAGTGGGAAATGTGAGGTGACATGGTGTGAACTGAGTCAGGTTGTTTTTGAGGTCTATTGTGGTGATAATGCACAACTGTAAAAAGATCTCTAACAGAGAGGGACGCACTGAGTGGAAATAGACAGGAAAAACAAACCAGATGCCAAAATAAAGCCAACATCAGTGAAAAGAAATTAATGCATTGTATAAATAAAGTGACAAACGGAGTCCCATCCAGTGTTAAACAAGATTTTTGTTATATATATATATATATATATATATATATATATATATAAATATATATATATATATATATATATATAGATAGATAAATTTAATAAAATATGGTGTCACGGGGGTGCAGTGGGCACCACGATCGCCACACAGTAAGGAGGTCGCTGGTTCGAGCCCCGGCTGGGTCAGTTGGCATTTCAGTGTAGAATTTGCATGTTCTCCTTGTGTTCACGTAGGTTTTCTCTGGGTGCTCCGGTTTCCCCCACAGTCCAAAGACATGCACTATAGGGGAATTGAATGAGCTAAATTGGCCGTAGTGTACTGTATGTGTGTGAATGCAAGAGTGTATGCGTGTTTCCCAATATTGGGTTGTGGCTAGAAGGGCATCCGCTGCATAAAACATATGCTGGATTAGTTAGCTGTTCATTCCGCTGTGGCGACCCCTGATTAATAAAGAGACTAAGTTAAATAAAAAAATAAAAATAAAATAAAGTAAAACATTATATGTTTAACTCTTAAGAATTTTGCAAGTTTGCCACACTGCATGCAATAATGATGAACTATTTTAAAGGAGAAGCAATCAAATATTGCTTATCCTGAATGCAAATGCATGTAAATAAAATAATTAAACTATCAAATAACATTATTTATTAAATGAAAAATATTTAATTAACACTAAATTGAAAAAAATATATATATTTTTTTATAAATAAAAATATTGCCCATCAAATATTATCTGTTGTTAGCTGATGCACCAGTACAGTATATATTATTCTTTGTTATAATATATTGTCCAATATAATATATACAATAATAAATTGCATTTTTGACACTCTATGTACCCCCTAAAACAAACAAACACATACATAAACACATAAATTTAATAAACTGGACTAGAAATGGAGTGAAAAAAATGACTCTTGACAAAATGAGTCTTCCCCCTCTGTACTTAAAATAGCAAAGTTTATCTCTCATTTTCCTTTATGCTCTTCAATTTCTGCTTCTTTTTGTTTAAGAAAGAAGAAGGTCACCACGTTCCACCTATAGCACACACAGACCTCTATCTTTTTTTGTCACAAACAGGTGCAGAAAAACTGAAGCATATTTTTACAAAGCCTTTGTAAACTGAAGGTTTTCTGGGCTGTTCTTATCAATGGCCAATGAACAAGCGTTCAGAGGACAGATAACAAAGGACGTCCCATCAGGGTTTAGATACCAGGATGGAGCATTGGTTTCCTCTCTGCCTTTGAAATTCAAAAGATCACGTTTCAAAAGGAAGGGGTGAACAAAAGGGGGGCGATGTGTGTGGTAAAGGAAGGATGATGTGCTCTTTTGAGCAGTGTGTCAGCAGGTAGAAGGCAAGGCCAAGGATGGGTTGTTGTTTCCCCACCACCAAATATATGTGGGGTTTTTTTTATCAATAGCTATGTTTCCATCCACCTATTTTTATGAACTTTGGAATATTGTATTAAAAATGCTTAATGTGAATGTCAAGATGTGCATACATTTAGATAATGCACATAAAACTTATGCACACAACTGAATAGGATAAACTTAAAAAATGCACATAAACCAAATTCCAGCATTAGCAACAAAGCAAGTATTTGTTTATTTATTTGTTTTTAAGCAATCATGTGATACAAATATGCGATGGGACTACATTAAGTCCACTGAAATATCATACTTTAAACTTAAATTTTTGTATAGTGTAGCTGTGTAAACAATCAACAATTCTGAATGTAAGATGCTCAAAGTTCAAAGGGAGGCTGTGGCTTTTACAGAGACAGCTTTGGTTTGGTTAGTTTGCCACAGTGAACAGACAAGTTTCAGGGACTACAAAAAATGCATCTGGGTTCATGATGTCACAAACCCTTTGGTTAACAAACATTAAAATGAAGTCCAAATGCTGCTATTTTCAAGGAGCTTGTTCTGTTTCTGTATTTGGGCTTTCAGCAGACAAAACACCAAAAGAGAAGTTGCTACAATTTATTTTAAATTTTGCTCCAGAGAATTATAAAAAGATATAGCCTAGCTCTCTATGCAAGTCATTTTACAAAAGACAGCCACTAGAATTTCCCAGTTCAGTGCTGGATTCGGCCAAAACTTCTCCTCAAAGAAGCAGCAGTTCCAATGATAAAAGAAGAAGGTGTAGATTGTGATCCACAACCTGTAAGTATTTTTTTAAAATTGATTGAAAATTGAGTGTTAAATGTATGTTGTAGCAAGGAGGTAAAGATGTAAACAAATGGGAAATGCTATTAGGCATCGATAATAATTTAGCTACAAACAAAATCATATTTAAATTCTTGTAAACATCCACAATCTTCACCAGCACATGTAATGTCTCTATCTGCGGCTGCTTTCCATGCGTTTTACATTTAAAATAATGAACTTGTTCGCAAAAGATATGTAAAACATCTTGCAAGAGTAGTGTTTGCATGGGTTCAGGTATGTCCTCTTCATTTTTGGTGTCTGATTCAAACTAATGCATTTGTATATTTGAATGGAAACTAATGACACAATATATATATATATATAT
>CAIGQZ010032666.1:199735-225032 GCA_903798205.1 Danio tinwini
ATATATATATATATATATTTGTATTCTTGAGAAATAACCTGTTGGCTCATTTTACATGCAAACCAATAATCCAGCAATGGAATAAATCATGTTTACGAGGCTTTATTCACTTTATTAAATCCATTTGCTATTAAAATCCATAATTGATCCACTGGAATAAAAAAGGTGGTTTGACATCTCCAGGTTGGAGGAAAGTCCTAATCTCAGGTGGAAGAGTATCTTGGGGTTTGTTTTGCGAGTGAGAGAAGGATGAAACATGAGATTGACAGGCGGATTGGTGCAGCGGCAGCAGTAATGCGGTCGATGTACTGGTTCGTTGTGGTAAAGAAGGAGCTGAGCCGAAAGGCAAAGCTCTCAATTAACCGGTCAATCTATGTTCCTACTCTTACCTATGGTCATGAGCTTTAGGACATGATCTCAGATACAAGCAGCCTAAATGAGTTTCCTTCACAGGGTAGCAGGGTGCAACCTTATAGATAGGGTAAGGAGCTCTGTCACTCAGAAGGAGCTTGGAGTAGAGCCGCTGCTCCTCCACATCGAGAGAAGTCACCTGAGGTGGCTCGGGCATCAGTTTCGGATGCCTCCAGGACGCCTACCTAGGGAGGTGTTCCAGGCATGTCCCACCGGGAGGAGGCCTTGGGGAAGACCCAGGACACGCTGGAAGGACTGTGTCTCTCGGCTGGCCTGGGAACGACTCAGGATCCATCCGGAGGAGCTGGAGGAAGTGATTGGGGAGAGGGAAGTCTGGGGTTCTCAGCTATGACTGCTGCCCCCACATCCCGGCCCCGGAAAAGTGGATGAAAATGAGATGAGATGAAATCCATTTATGTCTTGGTGGTCATGTCAAAATGAATCAATTTGAGTATCTAACTCTCAGTGGTGAATCCATTTCCTTTTTTGTGCATTGTCAGTATTACTTGCAAGAGCACGTAAAGATGTTTTGTTATCTTACATGTAGCACTGATACATCATATCAATCATTTGCTTGATTTCTACTAATGCAATCTAATTTTCATTCCTGTCAAAAATTTTAAATAAATAAACTGGGTGTTACCCAGATTAATTCACTTACTTGTCAATCCTAGATGACTTTATTCAGTGAGCTCACTTAATGGTTTTAACTTGGTTGATTGATTGATTGATTGATTGATTGATTGATTGTCCACATAGTCAAGGAATCTCTCACTTGACCCTATTGAGTTTCATGATATACTCAAAAATACAGAAAATCATAAGCAGTGTTGAAACGGATTGCATGTTTTATCAAGGTTGATCTGGGCCTCTGCGTTATTTATTTTTCAGGTAACAGTAATAATGGCCAATTACAGGCACAATCATGCTGTGTTTTGTTAGTCTTTATCAGCAAACGAAAGTGCATCGCATTAATTAAGCAGTTTAGCTATTTTAAACAAAGAGTCTGCAGTTGTAACACATTATTTGCGGTCCGCCATTAATCTTTTATAAAATCCCATTTATTTTTTATGATGAGAAAAACAAACAAAACAGCCCTTACCTTCCAAAATAACCCAATTGTTTTCTAATATCTGATTGTCATTGTTCTTTCAGAGCCATTTGTCATCATTTGTGCTGTATCAGCCTTATGAAAGTGAATTTGAGGACTAAACAAAGCAGAACGTCGATGATTCATGCTATCGGGCCATTCTCTGCCAGTTCCACTCCTTATTGGCTTCATTGTCGTATCTGCTTACAAGGCAAAGATAAAGTCAGAATGGGGTTTCTTTTCCCCTAAGGGGACAAGAAGCTCTAGGTTTATAGTTTTTCCCTGTCTTCTCGCCTTAAAATTGCCATTTAAAAGTTGCAATTACTTCACAAGCAGTCTAAAATGTGCACGATAAAGAGCTCCTGCATTGTAGCATCCCAGGAGGTGTAACTGATTCATTTTTTCACATTAAGTAATTGTTCTAACATGCAACAGAGTACATTTTCAGGCCGGTGTGTCCAGTTTCAGCAGGTGCACGCGGCGCAGCGGGGCAGAGGAGGCGCCAAACAGGTTGGATGAGTACAGGTGAGCCAGGAAGCAGCTTATGCTAATTTGTCAACATGAGAGAGGAAATCCTACTTATAGCCGCACTTGTGAGAGGGAGACAGGGCTACATGGGAACCTATTAGATAACCAATTCTCCTGCCGGCCGCCTCACAGGAGGAGCATGAGCGAGCGAGTGAGTGAGGGAGAGAGTGTACCTGCGATGGTGGACACACAGGAATTTCATTCAAACCCAGCCCTGCAAGGTAATTGTTTATATTGCCGCCCCACTTTTCACCAGTTGTTTTTTTTCACTGCCCTGTTTGAACAGGAGCTTCTGCAGGTGCAACAAGCTTCATAAGTTGTATGCTAGACTCACACTGTGAACTGTTTCCAGCAGCTTTGGTGAAGGAGTCTCCTAGGCTTTCTTAGGTGTTGTTCATTAGCTGAGGACGTGCATGCAGAGAGCAGTTTTGTTTCGGTTTGCGTTCTGCTGCAGAAGTGTTGTATGGTGGATGAGGGTGTTGAAGTAAGCTGTGTTTATCTTTAAACAAGACGTGATTGAGCTTATCGTCTTGGGTTTAAAGTGAAAACATGATATCTTTTAATTTGCCTAATGTCTCCGTGAGGGTTCTGTTAACACAAATCTTATCTTGGTTGTTAGTTTATAAGCTCGTGGTTGCTGAGCGCATTTATGAGAGCAACATGTGGAGGGAAGTGCTGAAGGGAAATTTGAAAAGTTACAGTGATATTACAGTGATTTTTTTTTCTCTTTTGAAAGCCAAGGGAGACAAAAGATAATAAATATGAGTAATAAAGTGGAGCAGTTCTATGCAAATGTCAACCTTGCCATGAAAAAAAAAGTTTTCATCAAAATATGAAAAGCCTTTTTTATGTTTTTTTTGTGTAGGCTTGTATTTTACAAGCCTGTAAAAAATACTCAAAAGTGTCTCTGTCAATATTTTCAAACAATTTTGATTTGATTTATTAAAATTACACAAGTGGCAATTTCACATCTGTCACATCAATAACAAAGCTTTTTTCTCATAAAAGCAAAAATGTAAAATCAAATAAAACCAATCATGTTTGTTCTAGAGTGAGCCAACTCTTATTCTTTAGATTAGCATTGTTTCTTTTGGGTTGAGCAGTTTACGTCACAGAATTTCTACAAAGTATGTCTTATACTGTAAACTCGCAAACGTTTTTCGTCACTTCCATAACGCATGCAAATTTTCCTCATTTAAAATCTAAAAGTTGTTTAAGATTGATATTTGTATGATCCCACATCTCTGTGGTCAGTTGTTTTGGGAAATATAAACTGATGTTTCAGTATAATGTTAACATGTACTTTCTCTGTGAATTTATGTTTTGAATGTTTACTGCAAATGTCACATCCATAACGCTGGAATTGCTCAGTGGCATTGTTATTTAACTTTCCATCTATCTGCCTGTCTGTATTTCTATATGTTAATTCATCTATCTGTCCATCCATCCATATGTCAGTTCATCTGTTCATATGCGAGTCTGTTGGTCGGTCTATCCATTTGTCCATCTATGAAAAACATATATTATTAAATAAATATATTGAATTGAATTTCATTTGGCATTTGGCAGCACGATCGCCTCACAGCAAGAAGGTTGCTGGTTTGAGCCCCGGCTGGGTCAGTTGGCATTTCTGTGTGTAGTTTGCATGTTCTCCCTGTGTTCGCGTTGGTTTCCTCCGGGTGCTCTGATTTACCCCACAGTCTAAAGACATGTGGTACAGGTGAATTGGATAACTAAATTGGCTGTAGTGTATGTGTGTGAATGGGTGTGTAAGGGTGTTTCCCAGGGTTGGGTTGTGGCTGGAAGGGCACCTACTGCGTAAAACATATGCTGGATAAGTTGGCGGTTCATTCCACTGTGGCGACCCCTGATTAATAAAGGGACTAAGCCGAAAAGAAAATGAATGAATGAATTAAATTTTGTACAGCTAATACTGTATAGGTTACTTTGAAAGTTTTTAAACAAATAGCTTGGTATATACTGTAAATTAAATTAAATACAAACTATAAGAAATATAATATAATACATACTTACTATAAATATACTATAAATATACTATAAATAGAGTACATAAATGACCACTAATGATGGGAAGCACTTTTTGACAGCTCACTAACACAGAGGGCCCTATCATACACCCTGCGCAAATAAGGCACAAGACATTTTTGGCACGATTTGTTGCTATTTTCAGACCAGTGCAATAGCGAATCCATTTCTGCCACTTTGTGGACTCATGGGTGTTCCGATCTAAAAAGGAGGCGCATTGTTAACACGTTGCTATTTTGAGGAATTGAGATAGACTGCGCACTGATCAACTAAAAGCAGGTTTGAAGTTCAGCGCAGAATGTGTTACTTATAGGCCTATGCGGGTCCAAAACGCTTACACAAATGTTGTTCGCAATGTTGCAAATGTTGCTTACACAAATGTTACAAAAATTATTATTTTCTACGTAAATATAAAAACCACTGCTTTATGTTGGGGGGGGGGGGGGGGGGGGGGGGGGGTAGTTTATTCATGACAATTTATATTTGTATAATGTTATTATTATTATTATTATTATTAGTAGTAGTAGTTGTAGTAGTAGTATTTATTATATGCATATTTATATTTGTTTTAATAAAAACAATTTGAGATTTGTCAACCTATTGGGTTTTAGAGACCTATGCATCACCATATAGGGCATAAGAATGGGGCATATGTTTGGATATAACTCATTTTTAGTTTTTATATATTATTTATAGTTATTTGACCACCCCTTATTATTATGGTTCATTTATTAATTTGCTGGAAATTAAAACTGAATTTAGAAATAGTTTTGAAACAAGTCTTTGCGCTTAACAAACAAAATTAAATATGTAGGCTAATGGATGTCTTCAGTGGAGTGCGTACAACGCTGTTTCTTTATCCAAAGTAAAGGAGTAAAGTAAAGAGTAAAAATAAAGTAAAGATTAAGTAAAGAGGCCAAATGAAGAAAGCTCATTCTTTACCTTCGCACTGCAGATGGTCTTTAACTGTTTTCCTGCTAATTCAGTTTTTCAACTTACAAAGTCCGCCATGTAAATAGCAAATGCACCATGGTGCGACGCAACTAACTTGTAAAGGGAATGGGAGATGAGCTCTGATTGGTTTAATGCATCTTATGCTTAAAACACACCTATAACTCATTAAGAGAATAAGCACAACCCTGTTAGACCATGTGCCAGGGATCAAAGCGTATTTTTCCATGCTTAAAATAGCAAAAGTGGATTCGGACACAACTTGCTTTTGTGCCATGCACTTTAGACTTTGCACCTGGATCGTTAAATTAGCGCCCAAAGTTTCTGCCAACAGGGACTGCATTACTAAATTACTAAACAGCAAATCCTTGGTACGGTAAACATCTCTCTTCTTCTCTATTACTTGCATTCCATCCAGGTAGCTCTTTAATTTAGGCCTCTTAATTTCAGAGGTGGACAATAGTGGAATTGTGTATATGCTTGTGTGTATATTTGTGTCTTTGTCGACAAAGTCATGTCACCTTGTTTGTAAATAAATAAATAAATAAATAAATAATCCCAAATAAATTAGGGCTGTGCATGAAAAGTTAAATGCATGAAAATTTGATCTTTAGAAAAAAAAATTGATAATAAAAAATTACCTTTGAAATATTGCTAAATGCCACTTTGCTGGCCATAAATGGAGATAGTAGTTAAAAGTTTACTCTATGTATATAGCATGTTTAAAGATTTTGACTTCTCAGAGGGGTATAGTGATGCATCAGATAAATAGGTGGACAGAATTATAAACAAATAATAGGATTTTAAAATGTATTCTAAATTGAACAGGCAGTCAGTATTATAATGTTTGATATATACTGAGCACACACTAAAGCCTGCCAACTATATGCATTGTGCAGCTTTATTGCGTTTGAGATGCAGCAAAGTCTGGAATTACTCGAAACAATGTCATATGCAAATTTTGTCAAGTGATTTATCACAATAGCACCACAGCATTGAGAAATCATTTGAATTACAAACATGGAAACATCATTATAAACAGGCTGAATAAAGTATAGCCACTGTGGCCATCACTTCAAATTACATGTCTCAATGTGTGTCCACACCTGACAGAGCATGATTTCTCTGCTACTGGTCTTATTGTTAACCAAATAAGAAGCCAACTTTTTCCTAACCATGTAGGTATGCTTGTTTTTCTCAACATGTAAAATTATATAAACGTGACAATCAAAAACCCACAAGTGTATTTTAAGATTCTGCATAATAATTGGGGAACACAATTTTATTTAGTCTGCAGTAGATAGTTTTTGTGTTTTTATTATACAATTTTATTATTTTCAAATATTTTTGTTACGTTTTCATCAAAGAAAACGACAATTACAGAAGATAACCTGCTAATAAGCTTATAAAATAAGCTTGTCATCAAAACAGATTAAGGGAGTACTCACACTATGCTATCCGAACCGTGCCCAGGCCCATTTCCCGGATCGTTTGAGAAGTGAGTGCTCTGAATTGGGCTTAGGCACGGTTCACTTGGGCGGCCCTGGTCCGGTTGGAAGAGGTGGGCCTGAGCGCGGTTCACTTGGGCTCGCTTACAGTGTGAGTCAAGCGTGCCTAAGCCTGAAAGTGAAAGCGAGACGTGACTTTTAAGGGACTGTTTCATATGGATTAATTAATTCATTCATTCATTCTTACTGTTCAATGAACACAAACTGTCATAGATTATTAAAGACGCAAACCCCTTCAGCAAACTTCCTAATTCCTGCAGCATGAGGACTGTTTATGAGCGTCAAAAGTGGCTGATCTGTTCAGCGGAATATTAGACTGTGTGTCACCGCATATCAAATGACAAACGATATAACTAAGGAAATCTCCACTGTGCTAAGCGAGAGCGCTTACTGAGCAGTGCATCATCAGTGATGTAAGCGCACCCAGGCCCGAATGTAATGTGAGTGCGGGCTGACGGGGGAGATGGGAGTAGGGACAAGAGTGCTTTGGCCCGGTTCAAGGCAACTGTACATAGTGTGAGTACGGCCTTATAAACAGCTTTCGAGAGAAGCATGCACATATCAACAACTCCAATTCGTCACTGACAAACAGTCTATTATCCAATCAGCATAAGACCAAACCCCTATCAGTAATCAAGCTTGTCCTACTGTACCTCCATTATCTCTTGACTTTTCAGACTCCTTTAAATCCACTCTCTACTTGAACCTGAGAAGCGTTCTGAGGCTGAGCTAGACACTGCACTCAGACCCCTATCTGTCTCCTAACAAGGGGAATAACACAAGTTGCGTCTTTCTGAGCTCTCCCCAGACAGCATGTCAAATACATGGTATGTTTTTTTTTCTTATTCAGTTAAATAATTGTATGTGTGAACTCAGAAACACACATAGTAAAAGTTATATTTAGAAACATATTGGCTGAAATGGTTCTTTGTGCTAGAGCTCAACCACCCACACCCTGTCAGGTAAATTATCTTTCATTTTTGTTGAATTTATCAGGACATTTAGGTATTTATTCATTTTTTTTTTCGGCTTAGTCGCTTTATTAATCAGGGGTCACCACAGCGGAACAGCCGGAGGAAACCCACATGCAAACTCCACACAGAAAGGCCAACTGACCCAGCCGACTCCAACCAGCGAGCTTCTTGCTGTGAGGCAACAGCGCTACCCACTGCGCCACCGCGTTGCCCCTATCAGAATATGTTTAGGTTTAAATTTAACAGAACACGTAACTGTGATATGCTTCCATATCCCACAACCTCATCAATTACATGAAAAGCAGCACCCCTAAATACATAAAAAAGTGTAAAATATGGACATAAAGGCATTGAAGATGATTGTGAAGATTTAATACTTGAACATTACTGTTTTTTTATTTTACTTTATATAGTTATTTGTGTTCAATGGTAATTGTCTTTTTTTTCTTTTGAAAGCATTAGTTGCATTGTTGCCATTTGTTGCATTTGTTGTGTTGTTCAGCAGATATAGATGCAGATGCTTGCAGATTTTCTTGCAGATTCAATTTTGTCTAGATCAAATTAACACACACACACACACACACACACACACATACATATATATATATATATATATAAATCTGGGGTCGCCACAGCGGAATGAACCGCCAACTTATCCAGCACGATTTTACGCAGCGGATGCCCTTCCAGCCGCAACCCATCTCTGGGAAGTATAAATATATATATATATATATATATATATATATATATATATCCTTCGAGGCATAAATTCTACAAGGTACTTTACAAGGTGCTCTATTTGATTGTGTCTGGTGACTGTGGAGGCCATTTGAGTACAGTGAATCATTGTTGTGTTCAAGAAACCAGTCTCAGATGATTTGCAGTTTATGACATGGCGCGTTGGAAGTAACCATCAGAAGATGGGTACACTGGTCATAAAAGGAAGGACATGGTCAGCAACAATACTCAGGTGGGCTGTGGCATTGAAATAATGCTCAATTTGTAGTAATGGGCTCAAAGTGTGCCAAGAAAATATCCCACACACCACTACACCACCACCAGCCTAAACCTTTGATACAAGGCAGGATGGATCCATGCTTTCATGTTGTTGACGCCAAATTCTGACCCTACCATCCGAATATCACAGGAAAAACTCATTAGAGCAGGCAACATTTTTTCTAATCTTCTATTGTCCAATTTTGGTGAACCTGTGTACATTGTAGCCTCAGTTTCCTGTTCTTAGCTGACAGGAGTGGCACCCGATGTGGTCTTCTGCTGTGGTCTACTGTAGCCCATCTGCCTCAAGGTTCAGTGTGTTGTGCTTTCTGAGATTTTCTTCTGCTTACCTCGGTTGTAACAAGTGGTTATTTAAGTTACTGTTGTCTTTCTATCAGCTTGAACCAGTCTGGCCATGCTCCTGTGAACTCTGGCATGGCATTTGCTCCTACAGAACTGCTGCTCATTGGATACTTTTTTGGACCATTCTCTGTAAACCCTGATGTTTATGCATGGATGCATGGAATTCCCAGTAGATCAGCAGTTTCTGAAATCCTCAGACCAGCCCATCTGACACCAATAACCTTGCCACGTTTAAATTGACTTAAATCACCTTTCTTCCCTATTCTGATGCTTGGTTTAAACTGCAGCAAATAGTCTTGACCATGTCTACATGCCTAAATGCATTAAGTTGCTGCCATGTGATTAGCTGATCAGTTGAGCAGTTGGGCAATAATAAAGTGGCCGGAAATAAAGGTTCAGACACTCTCAGAAATAAAGGTATGCAAGCTGTCACTGGGGTGGTACCTTTTCATTAATTCATTCATTCATTTTCTTTTCGGCTTAATCCCTTTATTAAGCCGAGGTCGCCACAGCGGAATGAACCGCCAACTTATCCAGCATGTTTTTACACAGCGGATGCCCTTACAGTTGCAACCCATCACTGGGAAGGTACCTTTTCAAAAGGTACAATTTTGTACCTAAAAGGTCCATATTAATACCTCAAGGGTACATATTGGTACCTAAAATGTACAAAAGTGTTCCTCTTAAAATTTGTAGGTACTAATATATACTTTTGAGGTACCAATATGGACCCTTCAAGTACAAACGTGTACCTTTTGAAAAGGTTCCACCCCAGTGACAGCTTGTGTACCTTTATTTCTGATAGTGTAACTTCACCCCTCATAATTTTATCTTCTAAATTAATATTTTAATGGTAAGCTATAATATTTTATTTGTGCATATACATTAGATTAGTCAGTACTGAAGCCAAATCTAGAGCTTATCTAACAACATAACTTACAATAATAGTCACCCAATGAGTACACCCAAATTTATATGTTGTAGAATAATATTAAATACAAATTTTAAAAAAGAGGAAAAATCAAGAGAAGCAAAAAAAAATTGAATTTTTTATTTTTTTTGCTTGAATTTAATTGCATCATTTGTCAATTTATAAATATGTTTGGTGACTAAAATATTATTTTAATAAAAATATCTGTTTAATAAATCTGTTTTGTTTAAATGCACCAAAATACATTGTCTATATTCACTGAGAAATGGATAAAAATACTCATTTTCTAAATGGGGTATACTCATTTATGCTGAGCACTGTATATAGCAAATGTTGTGACACTTATATTCACAAATTATATTCACAAATGTCTCCCAACGCCTTATACAGTGTCTGATGCACACGTCAGTGTGTTTTTTTTTTTTTGTCATATTCTGAAGCAAAGCAACTGATTGTAACTTGACTTTGCTTATGAAAACACATGATATCATGATCATTTTTCCTGAATAATATACAACAGCAATGTGATTTATATAACATAGACATGTCTGTGTATATCAAAATGTATATATGAATCAATCTGATTGACGGATGGTGGCCAACAGGGTATGTTTATATCTCTAATGCAAGCCAATGGTGTTTTTATGAGGCTGAGAGCCGTTATACTCAACTGAATGTACTTTATCTGAAAAAGGGCGTGAGGTAATGGGCCGGTGCAAACCCCTGATGGAAATATTTCAGAATAATGGCTTTTAAGGGGAAGATTTACAGTGTGCCAAAATGGATCAGATATTTGGCACAAATACTTTTCCTCAATCACTGTCAGCACTTTTCTCCCTCGCATGTCAACTGAGCACGGGGAAGAAAAAAATATGGTCAAATGTAATGTCCTGTGGTGGAAAAATGATCATTTTCAAGCACAATGTTTCTCCACTTTGTTTAACAGATTATAATGTAAGAGCATCTCGCTGTAGATGCTGAGTCAGATGCTTGAGTAGCAGCCAGAACACTTTCCTTCATTCTCATAAATGCATTTGCCTTTACAATAAATACCACGACAAGGCCATTACTACTCTTACAGGTGTGAGAAAAGATCACCCAGTGCCAAAATGACAAGCAATTACACGGTGAGTTTTGAAAACACATCTCATAAATTAACTATTCTATCATTCATCAAAATTAAGGGTTCAGCTAACCCGAGCTCTTATCTCTTTTTTTAAGGTCAGGTTTGCGTTATGCTTCACTGTGTTTTTCTTAATGTGTCTATGTTTCTTGTGTTTCTATTCAATTTAGTTTTGTTAACCTTGCTGTTTTTTAATTAGTCACACCTGTGCCTTATTTAGTTCCCTTGTTTGTGCATAGACATCCTGTATTGCTCAGTTCTGTGTTGAACAAAGTCTTTGGACAATGGTAATGTGTAAATACAAACTCTGTTCGTTTTATGGAAGGGTTTCAAAATTTTAGTTGTTATGATGGACCTAAAATGTTTGGTGTCTTTGTTCAAGGAACCCCCATCTTAAAAGGTAAAGAGCATGTGTATGGTTTCTTCAAAAATCCAGTTTGAAATGTTACATAAATTAGAACTTACATCTTAAATGTATTTGAAATTAGTAACACTTGCAGGTTCACTTTGTAGTCTAAAAAAAGAGCACTGTAGGAACCTAGGGTATCTAGGTGGGCCGGGGTCTCAGGAAAACATGAGAGTGGGCCGACCCGAATTGCTGGCACATTTCGCTGACCGAAAATGCTTCCAGATATTCAACCCTCTTGACCGATGCCAACGCGACCAGCAGAGCTGTCTACCTGGACAGAAATCCTAAAGATACTGAGTCGAGTGGATCAAGCAGACCTCTTCTAAGAGAGATCTCCAAGTGGGTATGAGAGGGGGACAGTATAGATTAATTATCCATGTCTTGCGCTTCCGGGAACTGGATGATGAGGCGATGCTTTCCCAGCGCGCTGTCACCCCCGCATCCTTAGGGCTGAGATGATCGTAACGCCAACCCCTCAGTGCAGAGGTGACAGCCCTAGCTCCAGCTAGCTGAAAGAGAATAGCATCACACTGACCTGGCATGTCCGGGGTCATTCTTGGAGAGAAGTACACCACACAACAAATAGACCCCACTTCAGGGAATAGGCATGCCTTGTGGAGGGTGCTCTAGCCTGAGTGACGGTGTTAACCACCGAACCGGTAGGTCACCTAAGTCCTTTGCGCTCCATCTATGGACCACACATGAGGTTCCAGAGATCCACGAGTGAGCTATAAAAAGGCATTCATCGAGATGATTGAGTATGCAGATGCCCACGAGCCGAAGGGGTGTTAGGGCATCCTCCGCGAGCTTGGTGAAAACCCGCAGAGACAGGGAGAGACCGGAAGGGAGGGCTTTGTGCTACCATGCTTGATCCTCACACGCAACCACAAAAACTGCTGGTGGCATTGGAAAATGGAGACATGAACATACGTGTCTTTCAGGTCTATCACTGCAGACCAATCCTGTGGCTGAATGCACAGGGGTTGTGCTTCTGCATAGGGGTTGTGCTTCTGCATGAGCATTCTAAGGCTGCTTGTAAGGCAGCGAGTCAAATCGCGCAGAACTAGGATTGATCATAACCCACCGCTCTTTTTGGATACAATGAAATACAAACTAACAAGCACATACCTCATCTCAGCTGGGGGGACCTGCTAGATTGCGTCCTTTGCCAGGAGGACAGCAATCTCCACATGCCCTTAGCACTGTGTGAACTTACTGTGCACCTCCTGGAAGAAGGGGACGAAGGGTTTCCCCTTCTTATCCTCCACATCACACCCCTAATCGGTCCGGCGGCGGAGCTGGGGGACAAGCCAACTCCAGCCTCGCCTCCGAAGCAGCCTGGGTTAGCACAGCCATCATATCAGATTCCATATCAGGAGCCTCGCTTACTACCCCTGAGGGAGGAAGCGGGTCCAAATTGTCATCGGAAAATGACAGCCCTCCATCCGTTGCAGCAATGGACATCTGGTCTTCTGTTTCATCAAGTGAGAGTTGATCATCCCGGAGGATGAGCACTTTTCTCAGTCTAAGCTTAGGTGGAGCATGTTGAGGAAGGGGGGGTCCACAAGCCCGAGGGCGGCGGATTGACCCCCATTGTAACCCTCAGATCTGCCCGAGTGCCAACCGCTATTGTGGGGGACAAAAGGGGTGGTTTGTCCTTTTGCAAGGGCGAGCCGCAATCTTGGCTGCACAACAGACATGCCATTGCAGTGACGGCATGTGATGCCCCATCATCCGTGGACAGGGAACCACCGCATCCAAAAATGCACAGTCGTAATGACGTCTTTAAAAAACACGCTGCACGACAGTGTTGCTCTTTTAGGAAACTTGTCCTTATACATACCTCGAAGGACCAGATCCAGAGAATGCCCAGGCAAGGGAGAAAGCTCAGCTCGGACATCTGCCGCCACTTGTCACATACTCTGGATAGGGAGACCGGCAGCTTTCTCGTTCTCACTCTCTCTTTAAAAGAAGCTTTGGTGGAACCCAAGAAGACTCTCTCAGTAGTGTGATGGCTCTGAAAGCGAAAAGGTGACTTGACGATGGGCATCTTTATAAAATATTGATTTTAATTGCTGCCAGCTGTCCAAGCTGACACCGCCAACTCATTGGCATTTCATTGCCAATGTTCCCCTCCCACTGTGGAACATGCAAACTCCACACAGAAATGCCAACTGACCCAGCCAAGGCTTAAACCAGCAACCTTCTTGCTGTGAGGCGATCGTGCTACCTACTGCACCACCATGACACTCTTGTTTAATTGTATATATCCTAAAAAACTTTAAAACTTTTATATACATTCATTTATGACTTTGCAATTTTTTTGCCAAAGTTTTATGCCTTTAGACATATTTTTTTATATTTGTTTTATACATCTTTTATTTAAGTTTGATTTTGGACTATCTGTTATCTGAATCTTATTGAAGCAAAAAAAAAAAAATAATCATTTTATAATCATTTATTATTATTTAATTTCATTTTTTTCTATAAGAATAATTATAATTAGGATATTTTAAAACAAATCAGTTACTTTTTTTATCTATTCATTTTGGCATGCATCTATTTTTACATTAGGTCTCACAATCTTAGTTAACTACAACTTTTTTTTTTGTAAATGCAAGTGTGAAACAAGATCCTTTAAAAAAAGTGTTTGTATTACTGTTATTAATAAATACAGTACAGGGCAATGAAGTTAAATGCAGTGAGCTAATAATCCACATGCCATTTTTAGAAAATATACTTCAGATTGTAAATTAAATTCACACCATATTTTTATTAGCCTAAGCGGTGTTGTATTTGTTGATTCACTACAATACAGCATAAGACAGATTTAGTGTTATGGCAGATATACCATTTATTGTAAATCAATAAAGATTGGATTTTACCAGTGATCATATTTTTGATCAGTTGAAGTGCTCAATTTATTGTTACTTAGAGTGTCATCATAAAATGATTTTTTTTTCTTGCCTTTATAAGAGTCATCTTAGAAATAACGCTTGGATCCTGCAAAGCGTTTTTCAGTGCAGACTAAAATTTGAAGTGATAATCTCATTGTAAATTCAAGCCACTCAAATGTAATTAGAGTTTGTTTTAGGAAATTATCTCCATGTCAAGCCTAAGAACACCCTATAGTGTAATATTACTATAAAGAGCAGGGTCTCATACCTTATTGCATAAGTAAAATAATCAACCAATCAATAAATCAATCATTGAAGGAGGGGAGACCACATGGGAAAACTAGGTAGCTGTTGGAAGTGGTGTTATTGAGGCCAGCAGGGGGTGCTAACTCTGCAGTCTGTGTGAGTCCTAATCCTGCAGTATAGTGACAGAGACACTGTACTGCCAGTGACCACCATCTTTCAGTTGAGACATTAACACTAGAACTACTGAACTAATCACATTTTGACATTTTTGCGATTTAATACCTTAGTTGACATAAAACCCACATTTCGATAACACACTGCCTTCTCCTAAATATGTGTATATTTCTTTCTAACATTGTTTTTTTTATTAAAATGACAAAACACAAAAGAGCTATGTATTGCTTTAATTACCATACTAGCCAAAATGACTGCATACATTTCAGTGTCTGCTATTGAAATGCCAGTGACGTTAAATATGCGTGCCTCTGTTGCCAAGCAAGTTCCTGCTAACAAAAACATATTTCTGTTGCATGGCAAAAACATAACTTTACAGATATGTCCTTCAAAACAGCAAATTCCTGCCCTGCTTGTGAAAGTGAAACTAAAAGTGAGGAGCAGACATTCGTGGGTGGTCTAGTAGCATAACTGCACATTTATAGGCTGTATAACCAAAAATAGACAATCAAAATTTATATTTAATATCTCAATAGAAGCTTGTATGAATGTAAATATGATGTGACAATATGACATCTTATATGAGAATATGGTAATTCTAGTACTTATGGAATTCTGGTAGTTCCAGTGTTAAACTAAGTTCCTGACTCTTTCGTCATTAAACATCCTATGGCACTTCTTGTAAAAAGTAGGGGTGTAATTCCTGTGTCCTAGCCAAATTCTCTCCCTCAGCCCTTACCTATTATGGCCTCCAAATCATCCTCATCCACTGAATTGGCCGTATCTGCATCTCTGTCTCTCCTCTCCACCTGCTGCTGGTGTATGGTGAAGCACTGGTGACAATGTCATGTGGCTGCTGTGGCATCATCCAGGCCAATGCTGCACACTGGTGGTAGTGAGGAGAGACCACCTCGCATGATTGTAAAGTGCTTTGCATGACATACACAAATGTGCTTTACAGTATAAATGCATTTTACACTACATTACGGACAGTCAATCATTTCTTTCTTTCTTTCTTCCTTTCTTTCTTTCTTTCTTTCTTTCTTTCTTTCTTTCTCTTTTTTCAAAATCTACTCTAAATGCATTTCTATTGGCACTTTTTGTTGGATATAAATTAGGCAGCATTTCATCCACAGCTTGATATCTGTACAGAACAGCTTTTGAGTTATAACAGGACAGAAATCTCATTTACTCTTAGTGGGAACCGCTTCTCCTTCAACTAAAACGGTTGTCATTTGGCAAGGCATCAAGTCAATTTGTTCAAATATTTTTGGCAACTGATGTATGATTATTTTGCTCATGTGTATTTTAAAGTACATTGCACTGTGAGAGCCAGAGATGAGCTGAGAGCAGTATAAGAGCAGTGCTCATTAATATTCACAGCCCTTCCAAATAAGGTAAAAAGTGTGATTTCTAGGACCATTGGGTTATATGGATGGGGACTTTTATTTTGAATAATCCCATCCCAGTGCTTGCAGTGAACTGTCCTGCCATAATTAACTTTAAGAGCTGGTTTGTTTACACAGAGCTGATTGTAATCTACAATGCCTGATTGAGACACAATACTGTAAAGTGTGTCTCACATGAACAACAACATTGCATTAAGTATTTTTGTTCCACGCCATGACTTTAAAATACAAACATTAGTTTTCAACAGTATTTTAAATGGAGTTTCAACTCTCAGGTTACATTATCTTTGCTGTAAAGTTAACCATGTGAAATTAAAGATAGTCTCGTCACTTGATGTTTTTGGTTGGCTAAAAAGCACTTAAGCCCCATTCATTGGGTTCTAAATGGGTTTGTAAAATGTTATTCTGCATTTACCCAAGCCACATACCTTATGTAGATATCATAAATTGTCAATGTATTCTATGGCACCTTTAACTAATTAAATAGTGTTACTATGCTCCAATCAGGATACTTTTAATGATCCTTAAAGAGAAGTAACTCCAGATAACACAGCATTAAAATAACATTTCTAATAATCTCCAAAAGACCAAGAAATCATGTGATCAGAATGTTAGTCTATCATTAATCCATTCAATTATTAATTCATTATATTATGTGATTGTAAACTTGTCACTTATGTATCAGTTAGCATAAACAGATTTCCAATCTCATCATGCATGAAAGCACACTTCATATGCGGTGAATTCCCTATAAAAGAGTAGTGTCTCATCATAACTTACTGCATAAGTAAAAAATAATGAGTGAATGTTATCAGTCCAAGTACAGAAGGCTGAATGGCGCAGAGGGGTCTCTGAGAGACTGTGTGCAGTGGGAGGAGAAGGGTGTACGACTCAAGACCAGGCACTTAGACATAAATAATTGACAGGACAGAGTCAGTGTCACTGTTTTGCTGCTTGGAGAGAGGAGAAGCCTGTCAGTTGTGACAGTGAGGTAAAAAGAGTGAGAGAGGGGTCAGAGCTGCAGTCTCAAGAGAGACTCCAGACCAGCCTGAACGTGCTTTAGCCACGCATTGCAGAGACAATGGAGGATTATTTCTGATGTCTCATGGTGGGTTTTATGTGAGTGATGAAATCTCAAATTGAGAAGCTGAGACTGGAATGGATGGCCCACTCCAATCAATCAATCAATGTTATCATTCACTCACCCTCTTGTCGATACAAATCTTAAAGACACTGATTAATCTTCTTAACAAAAATGTTAAGAGTTTAACTCAAGATTAAAATGTTTTTCACTGTAAATTTAGTCATTCATCAAGTGTATTTTAATAACAACATATAACTTATTAAATATGATGAGGTTTATTATGAATTGTTATAAATATTGTGGTCACATTTGTTATGAAGTATGTTTTGAGGTATAGCTAAAATATTTTAATTGACCATTCTTTGTTACAAGTCTTAACCCTTGTGTCGTGTTCACATCCTGCCCCTTACTTTAGTGTTCCCAGTCAAAATTGACCGCTTTGTTTTAAATGCTCTTAGATTAGCACAAAAAAACCTTTTCACCACCAAATTTTATTCAACATTCTTTAGCTGTGAACATGACTTATAGTTTTTAACATGAATTTATATAATTAGACATAAAATAACTGCAGTGAAACTACAAATAGGCACTGAAAATGTATTACAAAATTAACAATAGATGACAAATCTAAATACTTAGTTTTATTACTAATAGGCAGCTCACTAAAATAACTATCACAGGGTCTGACCAAAGAAATTAAAATTGAAATCCATCTGAATGATTTATCAACCAGCAAAGCACAAACAAAACAGTATACTTCCCTGTGTATTGAGTGCTCGAAATTTCATTCAGTCCTTCATTCAGACTATATAAGTGTACTAATGTAGGGAATAGTGACTGAGGGTATAGACTGTATGCATGGACACAGAACTAGCACTAGTTATACTTTGGTCATTTTTGAGCGAGATGGTAATGGTCTAATCCAATAAAATAATTGATGCTAAGCTAAGCTAAAAGTGCTCCTGCTACACCCAGAGATAGGCTGAACAAAGAATGGCAGAAAGAAAGAATAAAAAAGAAAGAAAGAAAACACACACAGATGGGTTCACATACAGTTACAGACACTTGTCTAGTCTGTGTGAAGATATGATACATTGATTTATCAGTTGATTCATGTTGGAGGATCCAATGCAATCTCATGTTAATTCATAACTTATTGATTTAGTGGCAAATTCGTATGAATTTGTACGATCATATTCATACACTTTAGTACGATTTGCTTATCCCAATGATGGTTGGATTTAGGGGTGGGGTTGGGGGCCACGCCTCCTTTTAAAAAAACATACGTACATTTTTGTACGACTGAACTTGTACGAATTAGCCACTAAACTGACAAAATGTAAAATAGTTACGTTCCTTGTGAGATCAGGCAGGAGGATTGGCACATAAGCACAGAAAAGAGATGTGTACCTGCAAAAGACATTGTTCAGTCTGAAATGTGTGTGAGAGTGAGTGAGTGAGTGAGTAGGTGGTGTGTATGGGGATGTTTTCTGTCTAATGGATGAATATAGTCTAGATACCCATTCATTTCCTATGGTGGTCACTTTTGACCGGGAACACCACAGGTGTAACAAGGTTGATTAAAACACTCAAAATCCAATGAAAGAGATGATCATCACTTATGTTCAAGTGCATGGTGTGGAGGATATCATAAGGCCTTGAGCCAATCAGATGTAAAAAAACAATATTTATGAGTGTTTTAAGTTGTAAATCGGTCAGATTTGACCCAAACACGACATGAAGGTTAAACAAAACCTGACAAAAGTTATTGAAATAATCTTAAATTATTGTTATTCATTTGATTTTGAAAAACAAATATTATTAAATATTAAGATGCTTATTTAATATGTTAGGGGGGATGACATTAGCAGGTTAAATTCACTGTGTGATTTAAATATTTTATTTTATAATGCAGATTTGTTAATGCATTTGATGAGTGAAATATTTTATTTACATAGACATGGTATAACATTTTTTTGTAAATACATCTGTTTTAAAGGTAATGAAACTTTTTTACAAGTGCAACATGCTTAGATATTTATTATCTGCTCCATTCTTTCTTTCTGTCACGATCAGTGTGCTTCTAGGTACATGTTGTCATTGTGTATTTGTTGTGTCACGTGATTCACGTGTTGTGTTCCATGAGCTTCTATTTATGTCGTGCGATTCCTTTGTTCTGTTTTCCCGCCGTTTGTTAATGTTCATTAGTTCCACCTGTGTCACACCCCTGTATCTATTCAATGCAATCATGTCCTGTGCATTTATACCCGAGTTTTCGTTTTGTCAGGTATTGAAATGTGAACATCACCATGCCTGTAATTTGTGGTTCAGTTGTAAGTGTGATTATGTAAATAAATGTATATGTATTAATATGTGTTTTTGATAGTTCATGTTATCTGTGTGTTTGTGAGTGAGCTAATGTGATTTCTTTCTTTCTTAGACAGCCTTGACTTTGCCATGCATCCATATAGGCCATTTAAAAACTTGTGTAAAATGAGAAATCAACCTCAAAGCAAATCTAATTGCTTTCTCACTTAGCTACTAAACTCTATAATTCTTGTTCATCTGTATAATTCATAAAACACATTTTATGTGACCCTACTAAGGAGCTTAAAATACTGTCACTTTGGTCATATTGATAAGACAAGCAAAACTCTATGTGCCGTCTATCAACATGACTGGCACATCTGGAAAAAGTCTTTTAATATTTGCTCTTCAGAAAGAGTTGGCACATTTTAAATCCTTAAATGTACTTCAATTGAGCCGACTTCGAAAATAAACGTTTTCTGGCGAAGTAATACCAAAGACTTTAGAATACACTTGAAGGGACTTTGGTAATACTCTGCTAATGAGTTGCCGCCTTCTGTTTTCAAACGCAAAAATGACGACACCCGGAAGCTCGTGAAGGCTGTTGACGTCTGTTTCATTTTCATTGTCAGAAATATGTCGGAATTTTGACCTATATTACCTCCGAAGACCACCGTGGTCGGATGTTGCTTTATTCAGAGGCTGACACGCTTTAGGTAAGTTTGGAATTTGTTTATTTTTGTCTTTTACCATAGTTGAACATCAAAAACAAGAAAATGAAGCGCACCAAAGCTCTGATTAAGTAAAAATATTAATTGTAAATCAGCTTTATTGTGAATGCATACCATTCTGTGTGCAAAACATAACATATTTTTTTCCTTCCTAACTGCAGAGGCTTTTATAAATACCATACTTTATTATGCACAAAGTATTAAGAGATACTATTCAAATATGTAGATAAAACCAAAAAATGTTGCTTTTATTCTGAAAGTTTGTAAGTCTGCTTCTCATTTGCTCGGCTGGCTTAGTTTGTTCCCTATGGCATCCTCAACAGCGCAGTTTGAAGCCGGTGTCGTACTGACAGGTTTTTGGCCTCTTCCCTAGGTTCTTTAGATTATGGATGGTTGCTCCAGAAGACGGTCAGGCGTAGCAGTCTGATGCTGTGACCTCACTGAAGGGGCAGCAGGAGAGATCTGACCTCCGACTCCAACACCACATGCCGCCTGAAAGAAAATCCACTGCAAAGGTAAAGAGAGAAAATGAGTGTTTTCCACTTTCCAGAGAGGTCTTCTAAACAAACTGATCAAACCCTGAGCTACTATCATATACTGCAATGTGTCTCCTGCTTTTCTGCCCTTTTTTCAGCTTCACAGCTACCACTGTATAGCTCTTTATCAACAGTATTGTACTTTACACATTAAACTAGTATGCAAAGCAATATTACTTGCTGTAATGTAGTAATATAAAACAAAGAATACAATTTTGGTAGTATATACTCCTAAAATCTCAGTAAATCAAGTTACAACTAATGCATTTTAGCTTGTAATGTAGTAGTGTTCATAGCCTTAGCGTTTATGGCTGAGGGTTTCCACTGAGCAGTACATTTTGTTACAGTACAGGGTACAGTATGCATTTATGTCCATTTCCACTGTCAGAAGTACAAAAATAGCAAACTGCTGTCATCATGCTAATTTTATAGCACATCATTATTGTACATGTGGTGCACTGCAGAATGCTATTGGTTTACTAGGAATCATCATTTGTGCATGCAATATTATTTGGGTACGACAAGAAATGCCATTTTTTTAAATACACTGTTGAGATATGACACCATAATAATACATAGGTGGCAGGCAGCAATGAACCATGATCGACCGAAGCTCAGCTTGTTTCTTTTGTGACATACAGCCACATGCCAACTTGTCAAGAAGCAAGAACAGGATCTGCTGTATGTTCTATATTGTTGTTTAAGGGACAGTTCACTAGGACTTGGAGACTAATTGAACAAACTAAAAACATGACTGAACAAAGCAATGATTGTCATGCACATTTTGCCAGGGAAGTGTGTTGTGATCTGTTGTAAATTTCCTCAGAAGGCTAGAGGGGGCTTTCATGGAAACTCTAAATGCCCACAAAGAAAACTCCCACAGCGTCACATTATGAACAGAAAATTTGCTTTTGAATTAGCATTTTTAGCTTTCATTGATCAAGGTGATTAAACATACTGCTATGGAATCATCTCACAAATGTATTTATTTTAAACACTCGACTGAAGGTGACTTTAAAGTAAAATCGTTTTATTATATTTGGTAATTTCCCATGCAGCATTTACTGCACAAAGCCATAGTGAATTGAGAAGCTTAGCAAACAGCTGTGATTATCACTTAATTATCTTGATGTTATTATTAAATCAAAATTTTAAAATGATTTTAAAAATAGTTTATCAGTGAACTATGACTCTTCGACTGTAATAAACTCTGCTACATCTGAATGCACATGCCGGAGATTTACTGAAACCTGCTTTACTGACAAAATGCACATATAAATTACCTTAGATTAATCGTCTAACCCTACCGATCACATGTTGCATCCAAAATATGTAGAAAGTGCGACATGTGCTGCTTCTGTTTTTTGTTTTTTTTTGCTTGTCAAATGTCCAGAAGTAGGTAGAGTATCCATAATCTATACTCGAGCCTTGTTTTTTTTCTGAAGCTAGAATAACATTGATTGCTTCTTTATGGTGTACACCTCAACCAAAAAGTAAATGCTAATTTATAAATTATCTGTGTAGTGGTAAGTCTGTCATATACTTTGTCATATACCTTTTACCATACCCTGACTCAGAACTTGATGCGCACCTCAAATCTATGTCACAACTGCAGATCTATTATTGGCTGCATTGGTAGCAATGACAAGTGTGGGCAGGCCAAA
This sequence comes from Danio tinwini, assembly GCA_903798205.1. NCBI lineage: Eukaryota > Metazoa > Chordata > Actinopteri > Cypriniformes > Danionidae > Danio > Danio tinwini. The sequence goes on from CAIGQZ010032666.1 coordinate 222,114, forward strand.
AGCCATGATAGTGCAGTGATGCTGGTGGCATGAGTCCTTCAGAAAATCTACAGATAAATAGTTTTGTATATTATTTGATTAAAGTTGCTGAATGTTTGCTGCTTTCTTCTCTTTCTTTTCTAATTGAATCAAATAATACTGGCGAAGATAATCAACAAGGTGAAACACAGAAACATCACTTCCTACTAGTGTTTTGGAAATGTTATTGTAGATCAACACAGACAAAGGCAGCAGTATAAATGCTCACATCGGCATTGTCTACGTGCAATGCTTCCTCCATGTGGTACATTGATCACTCAACCCAAAATTATAAATCAGGATTAAGGCTATTCTGTTGGCTAGGGCTGGGATGATAAATCAGTGGAATCGTGACTCTCTGCAATCAAATCTGAGCTTAGTTTTTAACAGCAGATGGCGCTCTAGGCTAGTTTTTAATTTTATTTATTAAAATGTTCTCTTAGTGAGCACGAAGTAAAGCGCTTGTGCTTTTAGTCATGTACTTTGTCATGCACATGGTTTTATTTCACAGGATTGATGGAAACTTTCCATAAATTTTCCATGAATTTTTCTTGTTTTTTAATGATTGTTTTACATTTACATTGCATGTGCAATAGTGCAGTCACACTAGAGTTTGAGCTTGTAAAACTGTTGTATTGCGCTGCAAAAAGGGGTGGGATTAAGCAAGATGATTACACATTACAAAAGTGAGCGATTGCTCCAAACTTTTTATTTCTGTCATGTTTTTTGATCTTTGATTGGTCTCATGCAGTCATGTGATGCGATTTCGCACGTCAGAGTTTACCAAACTTGAACTTTGCAATGCAGTGAACTGCGAAACTTAATGCATGAGCTTGAGTTTCCGGTCTGCCTCATTCGCGTGCATATGAATGGAAGTCTATGGGGAGAAAAGTGCAGTGTGACTGCAGCTTAAGGATTGGCAAAGTGTGGCTGTTTGTAAAACATGCAGCACCATATGCTGGTGAAAACCACATTAGCTCAGAATGTATTCAAAGAAGAATTGCAATTAAAAATTATTTTTTTTTTTTGCTGTTTTATTGTATAGCATTCAGCTGTGCTTTTAGACTGGAAGTACACATGGAGAAATATGCTAGTATATTTGGACATGTTTTTTTTTTTTTTTTTACTTGCATTTTGTAGCAACACATTTTCTCTGCGTTTTACACAGATTTATGTGACCTTATTTGCATTAGCTGCTTTTAGCGATCGCTCTGAGTGTTTTTACTTCCGTGAGCATTATGACTAAGCAAAAGATCATTTGGTGCTAATTTGTCAATCATAATGCGTTTCTTAACTTGCTCATTACTTCATGTGAGCCGTGACATCATTGTCTCAAGCCTCAGTGGGGGGATGGATGTAAACAAATGCAGAGGAACATTTCTACATGCGAAAGATGAAGCTAATGATTATACAACTGCAACATAATATAGTTTGTATGTGGATTGAATACAGTTTTGTGAAATTAGTTAGCAATAAATTGATAATTACATTAGTGATGCCAAGCAGTTTATCACTCTATCCTCCATATAAGTTGCTATAAATACTGGACAGTAGTGGAATAGCTAATACATTTTACCTTCTATACTTTATAGTTTTTTTTACTTGCATTTAGTAGCAATACATTTTCTCTGCATTTTACACAGATTTATGTGATCTGAATAGCATTAGCTGCTTTTAGCGATCGCTCTTTCTGGGTGTTTTTACTTCCGTGAGCATTATGACTGAGCGAAAGATCATTTGGTGCTCATTTGTCAATCATATTACGTTTCTTAACTTGCTCTTCTCTTCCTGTGAGCCGTAATGTCATTGTCTCGAGCCTCAACGTGGGCATGGATGTAAACAAATGCAGAGGAACATTTCTTCATGCAAAAGATGAAGCTAATGATTATACAACTGCAACATAATATAGTTTGCTTGTGGATTTAATGCAGTTTTGTAAAATTACATAGCAATAAATTGATAATTACATTAGCAATGACAAGCATTTCATCACTCTATTCGCATAAATTGCTAAACATTCTGGACAGTAGTAATCATTATTATTATAGCTTATACATTTTAGCTTATATACAGTACTTCATAGCTTATCTGTTTGGCCTGTTTTGCATTTGTAGTTAAATGTTATTTATTATTTGCTAATATTATCAGAAATACTGTAAAAAAATTCTTATATTAATATATATAATAATTCAGAGGGTTTAATACTTCTAACTTCAACTGTATGTTTCAACCAAAAACTGTACAGCCATTAATATGTTTGTTACAAACAATACATTTCAAAAGAGAAAATGAGCTGGAGAGTGTGAGAATAAGCACATGTTGCTAACCAGGCTCAGTCCTGCATTGCCAATGTGAGAACCACTGCTCCATTGTGTCTAATCTATGATATTCGCACTACAGCCCTGAAAAAGAACAATGCTGTGGCTACTCGTGTTCTTTAACACAACAGAGAGTCTCCTGATGCACAAATCAGATTACAACACATATCAAGTATACCTGACAAGTGAGTTGAAATGGTAATCAGATAGAGATGGATAGTAAATGTGACGAGGTCTTTAGCATGACACTACTATTCTTCGCCGCCGGACTTTCTCATAATAGCCATCTGTTTTTATTTATGCCAGCACATCACAGCGACTTAAGAGAACAAGGGAGATGCTTCCAAAAGATCTGCTATGCTCTTTAAACCTTTTCTGAGTGAGCTCCACTGAAGTGTGAATGGTATTAAAAAAGGAAAAAAAAGTTCTAAACCTTTAAGCACTAGTGAATTACATTAAAGATCCCATTGTATTATTTGTAAGACACCCTGAATTGACCAAAAGTGAACAAAAACATTAAGCAATAAGGTTGTTTATTATTATTATTATTATTATTATTATTATTATTATTATTATTATTATT
>CAIGQZ010032666.1:241283-252825 GCA_903798205.1 Danio tinwini
TAATAATAATAATAATAATAATAATAATAATAATAATAATAATAATACAATTACATAATCTACACTATAAAAAAAATCCGTAATTTTACGGTTTATTTCCAGCAGCTGGGGTGCCGGAAAAAAAGTAAAATGACGGCCCTTAAATTACAGAAATTTACTGCAAAATAACAGACATTAAATTACAGAAATGTACTTAAATTTAAATTTCTGTAACTTAATGTCCATTATTTTACAGTTTATTTCCAGCACCCCAGCTGCCGGAAATAAACCATAAAATTATGGATTTTTTTGTTTTTTACAGTGTAGCCTTTAGATAACTTTTCTGTGGGATCTGAGACCTACTGTTTAAACAGCACAACATAAGCCAATTTGAATTTAATCCAAATATAATAAACTAATTATTCTAACATTTTTGCCGTAAGAACTTTTCTTGATACAAGAAGTTCTCTTTTTTTATTAGTGACACTTATAATAATGATATTAATAATAATATTTAATACAGCCATTGCTTTCAAATAGTTACCGTCCATTAAAACTTGGCTCTGTGCAAGTTCTACAAATATGTGTTCGTATGTTTCCAAATTTTCTAACTGCACCATAAAGCTTTTATTCACTCATATTCCCTTTGCCCTCCATCTGTCTCTATTAATATAAATATTTCCTATAATAAGTCCAGGCCTGTCAGGAGTTGAGAACAAAACATTGGCTTTCATGGGGAGAAAATTGCCGAAGTATCAGCATGAGGCTTGTGCTCAAGCATCAGGGTTTGATGCATCACACTGTTTTATTCACAGCTTAGCCTCAAATGGCCATTTCCCACCAGCCCATGTGCTCTTATCCCTGATCAACTCAATGATATCACAGTATTAACAAAGACAAACAGGTAGGAGAATCTCTCAAATATATCTAGTATAATCAAGCAAAATCCATCCATCCATCCATCCATCCATCCATCCATCCCTCCCCAGTGTCCAATAGATACTACTTAAAAATTTAGAATAACTTTCACCCAAATGAGAGTTCTGTCATCGTTCATTTATCCTTCACTTGTTCTAAACCTGTTTGACTTTTTTCTCTTCTGTTGAGCACCAAAGAAGATATTTTGAAGAAAACTTGGAAACCTGTAACCACTGACATCCAAAGTATTTGTTTTCCCTATTATAAAAGTCAATGGCTTTCTAAATTATAAGTTTTTTTTAAGTTAAAAAAATAAAGATAAAGAGGATTTGGGGATACTCTGCCATTTCCTCCTTGCAGATTTTCTCAATTAATGTCAGGTTGGATGGTAAACGTTTGTGGACAGCAATTTTTAGGTCTCTCTAGAGATGCTTAATTGGGGTAAAGTCAGGGCTTTGGCTTGCCATTCAAGAACCATCACAGATTTGTTGTAAAGCCACTCTTTCATTATTTTAGCTGTGTGCTTATGGTCATTGCTTGTTGAAAGGTGAACACTTGGCCCAGTCTGAGGTCCTGAGCACTCCTGAGAAGGTTTTCGTCCAGGATATCCCTGTACTTGGCCACATTCATCTTTGCCTCGATTGCAACCAGTTGTCCTGTCCCTGCAGCTAAAAACACCCCCAACAGCATGATGCTGCCACCACCATGCTTCACTGTTGGAACGTTATTGGACAGGTTATGAGCAGTGTCTGTTTTTTCCCACACATACCGCTTACAATTAAAACCAAAAAAGTTCTATCTTGGTCTTATCAGACCAGAGAAACCTGTTTCTCACATCTTGTAGTCCTTCAGGTGTTTAGCAAACTTCACGTGGGCTTTCATGTGTCGGGACACTCATAAATCCCTGACAGGTGGAGGGCTGCAGTGATGGTTGACTTTGAAAAACTTTTTCCAATCTTCCAACTGCATCTCTGGAGTTCAGCCACAGTGACCTTTGGGTTCTTCTTTATCTCTCTCACCACGGCTCTTCTCCACAATAGCTCAGTTTGGCCAGACAGCCATCTCTAGGAATGGTTCTGGTCACCCCAAACATGTTCCATTTATGGATTATAGAGGCCACTGTGCTCTTAGAAGCCTTAAGTGCAGCAAAATAAATAAATGAATAAATAAATAAACAAACAAACAAATAAATAAATAAATAAAAATTGTAACATTGGCCAGATCTGTGCAACATATAGTCATTCTGAAAATGTAACTCTATATACATTTCTGGAGATTGCAAGTTATGTAGCCAGAAGTACGTATAGCTGCATTTCGCATGGCGCCGTTCTTTTTCGTGCTTACCAGCTGACTGCTTACCTCTGAAAGGATGGCTTGCCTGCTGTTACCAGTTTGTCCAGTTAGTTCACCAATTATGTCTGCAGACGTGAGACGAAGAGAGGAGTTGACCATGACGACAGGGTTCAAGTCTGGCAAAGAACTACCAAAAACAGAAGCCAAAAAAAAATAAATAAATAAAAACAAGTAAATAACAGGGTGAGAATGTAGTAAAATATGAAAACGTAGTAAAAATCAGGTGAGAGCTTTTCTTTATCTTCTTTATATTTTATTTTTCTTTATCTTAATTGCTTTTTAAAACAGTCGGTTGGGGTTAGGGAAGTGGGTGAACAGGTCAACCAGTGCTTTTGGGTTTAGGGAAGAAGGAAGGTGGGTCAGTCATTCAGTCAGTCAGTCGACAGTGGCCTCTGGTAGAAATACGCAAGAAGAGCAGGCACAAATGGGACTCGCGAGTAGGGATGCAACGATTAACCGGTTTCACTATTAACCGTGCTTTAATTTGTCACGGTTAATTAATCATAAAGGCTTCTCAACACCGCGTTTCTGCACAGAACAAAACTGCAGCAACCAAACAAAGGTATGCCAACTGTGCACTAGTTTGCACACAGAGACTAATAACCACGCACACTGGAATAACTATGAATAAGGCTATTAATTAAGGCAAGCTTGTGTAAATAGGTTAATTCCAATGAAAAAGACGCGCACGCGACGCAACGCGCTCACATTTTTTAGCCGCACCTAGTTGAGATGACAGGGAGATGTGTGACTGCGAGAACTGCAAATGGCTGAAGTTTGGGAAAGAAGCAATGAAAAGTACACAGGTTTGCAAACCCATTTAAAGTTACAAATAATGGCACCGATGAGCCCATGTTAATGCAAGAGAATGTTAATCTGCCAGCCAAGATCAATCGAGTGATTTCGGAGAGTGCTGGAAAACTCTGAGTAGATTAGCTGTTTAATGGCCTGAATCTCAATGCATTGCATTCACTGTGTGTTCAGCGCAAATGGACGCTAAATGTAAAATCTAACACAGTATAGTCAAAGACTATACAATAGGGACTTTGGCATTGCAATATATATGTATAAAAACAATAGTGCAAAATGTATATATTTTTAACTGCAATGCTTTATTTTTGCTTGACGCAAACCATACATTTATGTCAATGTAACAGTTAGACTTTTTATAGCAGATAACTCACATTTAAGCACATTCAAGGCAGCATGGTAATGAGAAATGTAATACATTGTTAGTATTATTGTCATCAGATTCATCATTAATATTTTATAAATTTTAGACAGTAACTTTGGAATTATTGCACAAATATCAAATAAGTCATAATAGAATTAGTTTCTGTTTTTTGTTAGTCCTGATTGATGTTCTTTTCAAATACAATAAATCTGTTAATATAGACCATTTCAATGTGGTCATGTCAATGGCCCGTGAACATTTCCTGCTTGTTGTCAAACTATTTCATAACTGTAACAAGAGGCAATTCAATCATACCTTAACGTTAAAATAGCTGTCATAACATTATTTATTCATATGTGGCTCTTTTTGGATTTTGAAAAGTTTTAGAAATTAAAAAAATGTAAAACAGGAAATACATTGGGACCATTGTGTTTGTTTACATCCCTCAAAATGGTCTGTACAATATGCAGTGGTGCTCATTCATTTTTGTTGGTTGCTCCTCAATTTTTTCTGGTGCTCCTAAATGTTTGTATTTGTGAGCACCATTGCTACCAAGTAAAAAACTTAATTTTGAGCCTTGCATTAGACAAATACTATTTTTTTAATCTCATTTTTATTTATTTACTCATTGTTCTGTCATTTATTTACAGCGTAAAATTATTTATGTTTAAATATCAAAATTGTCACTTATTTTTAAGCATAAAGAGAAAAATTGGATTATTGTTTGTTTTTAATATTAGTATGTGCTTTATTATTTGGTTACTGAGCAGCAATAAACAACACTTATAAAGATAAGAAGTTTTCATTTGATTTTCTAAACTAGTTGTGTTTTGAAATTAATAAATGCATAATAATCGTGATAACCGTGAAACCATGATTATTTCTCAGACTACAGTATAATCATGTAACCAAAATGTATAATTGTTGCATCCCTACTTACGAGAGAAATATGCAATAGAGTCTGGCTGCGGATTTGCACTTGCACTTTCAGGCTTGCACTCTCAGACTTGCACTCTCAGGCAACCGCACTTCCTCTGCAAGGAACGTCATTTACAATCAACACCTGTGCCTTGGAGGTCCTTCAGTAATTTAACTTAAGAGTGTCCCTGAGGGGGACAAATCCCTAAGGTAAGGGATTTCATTAAGAGCATTGCAACAAACTTCTTGTCTATCACCTTTACCTAAGTGCCTTTTTTCTAAGCGTTTCACTGTAGTTTCTAGCAACATATGGCTATGGGCACCGCAGTTGCTACAGTTACGTAAACAGATCGTAACGAACTATGAATGCCTGCCTTAACACAGCTCTGCAGTACAATCATCTGTGCCATTGTGTTTTCGTTAAGCAAGTCAAGACGTTTCTTTATTTTTTTTAATTGTTTGGTTAAAATATTTAACTACAGTCCTGTGAGTCTTTTATCTAAAACATTTTTATTTGGGTGAGAATCTTGCGTTTTGGGTTTCATTTGTTTATTTAAGGGAGCTGAATAGGTCCCTAAAATCTTTTAAGAGGAAATTGTTACTAAAGACTAAGGGGAAATACTTAATGGCAGCCTTAAATTCCTTATTTTTATCTTTTTTTTTGTTTTGTTCTTGCAACCCAACTTTTACTAAGGGTACCCCTAACCTTCAAACTGGGGGATTTTGTGGTTAAGGAACCGAGCCCTGCATTCTCCTGCCACATCACTTGTGCTAAAATGCATCGACATCTGCATTTTTATTTGCAATCGTCCTGGGACCTGCAGAGTAAAAAGTAGTTTCCCAAGTTGTTTAAGAATCATTGCTGTAAGTCCATAATGTGAATCCGTTATATGTAATACTACAACTCCATGAAATGTTTAAATTAAAAGCTAAAATTCTAATTTGCATTAGCCTGTTTTTTTTTTTTTTTTTTTTTTTATTCATAACTGTGGAAGAATACCTTGTGTCTATTTAGACCTGATAGTTCATAAAAAAAAAATAAAATAACTTTGCTGGTATAAATGTTAATAGTAGCCTGCTTTGGTAAATTTACATTAAAGCATTATAATCATATGAATACACAAAACGATTTTCGGGGGGTGGGGATGGGGGGGGGTGTCAGTCATTGTATACAACTTAAGTACTTAGAATTATTTGACAACGTCGTCACTGGCAACTCAAACGAACTGGAAACTTACTTCCGGTTTACTTGTGTCGATTGCAAGTGACGTTACAGGAGAGTGCAGGTGTCGATTGTAAATGACGTCACCTGCAGAGGAAGCGTGGGTGCCTGAGAGTGCAAGCCCAAGAGTGAAAGCCTGAAAGTGCAAGTGCAAGTCTGCAGCCAGACCCATGTATATAGCAGTACATTTTTGAACATAAGCCTAGGTTGGTTCTGTGCCTTGCCACAATTCTGTCTCTGAACTCTTTGGGCAGTTCCTTTTTCCTCATGATTCTTTTTTGCTCTGACATGCATTGTGAGCTGTAAGGTCTTATATAGACAGGTGTGTGACTTTGCCAATCAGTATACTCAAACACAACTGGACTCAAATCGTCACCTTGAATTAGAAAGTTCTATCTGACGTTTTTGTCAAAATTGAGTTATTGACATATTCTTATTAATTGACAACTTATTTACATTATGGGATGTTTTTTCATAGGTTGTTTACATTTTAAGAAATTTTATTTAGAAAAACAAATGTTACACACATACTGTTTGCTATGGATTGCAAAAACTTTGAAGCTCAATATCTCAAAATCATTCAGAAAGCAGATAGAAACTTATAATTCCAAGGTGACAAAATGAAGTGTAGAACCATCTCAAGGATGATCAGAAGAAATGGACAGCACCTGAGTTAAATATATGAGTGTCACAGCAAAGGGTCTGAATACTTAGGACTGATATAACAAAGAGTGAAACATTTAAGTGTGTCTAAATACTTCCCGTACCCACCGTACAGTATATATACCACTACTGATGTCTGTGTCATCTGCCTGTTGCTAACAGTTATCCGGATAGCTTTAAACTTTCTACAAGATATGTTAAATCTTTGGCCAACTCCAGTAGTTTTAAATGCAATATACAAATAATTGTACTATTATTGTAGGTTACAGTCGAGTCAGTAACAAGTCAGTCTAAATTTAAATTAAGCTGACAATTGTCAGTTATACTAACATTTTCTAGCTGATACTATTATACTAGTGACATCAGAGCATAATCTCTATTTGTGTTAATTTGGCTGATGGTAATTTCCATAACAGGTCTTGTAGAGTAAAAATAGTTCAATTTTACCTTTTTTTTTTTTTTTTTTTTCCATTCATCTGATCTCCAGGCCCGGGGCAGAGACTTTTAGCTTAGCTTAGCACACATTAGCATCTTTTAAGAAAAATGTTTCAATAATTTTCAGATTTAAAGCTTTACTCTTCTGTAGTTACAGTACGTTGTGTACTAAGACCAACAAAAAATGATTTAGCTTTTTTCTATTTCTTTGATGTGCCTCTTTCAAAAATGGTTCCATGGTTGCAAGGCAAGTTTTCTGTGCAAGCAGGTGGTAAAGTTGGTTACACTGACAGAAACTAGACTATTTTCAGGTAATATCATTGCGCTCGCTGCAGCAACCTAAGCCATATCAGCCTAGCCTGGTACGACAGCAACCTAGACATATCAGCCGAGAAAAAAAAGCTAATTTTCATTTTCCGTCTGTCTTATAGTTCAGCTTAACCTTAAGGAAGAGTGAGGTAAGATTGATTTTATGTAACATTTATTATTTGACTGTTATGTGACAAATGATTGACTAGTTTCCAGTAATGCAAATGCAAACTGTTTCCCTACTCAAATTCTGCTGTTTTAAAATGAAAATATGGTATTAACATGATTCATGTATTGAATGTGACAAGAAAAGCTTAGCATTTCCACCATATTAGACATGCAAGTAAGAGAGTGTGCATACTAAAAAATATGATTTGCAAATAATAATTACTTTCCAATTAGATTACACCAAGAATTAAGTTAACCATTCTATTTCTTAATACTGTAGTTTATAAAACAAACCCTTTTCATGACATAATAGCTTAATAATCATGTAATTAACATTACCAAGCAATGCAATTATGACTGAATATGCCTATTTATGACATGCATTGCACCAATTAAAAAAAAATTGCCTTTAAATACATTATTTGTTTAAAAACTATTGGAAATCTAAGAATCTTATTGAACAGCATGCACTTACTGTTTACAACTGTAATGCTAAATGAATTACTTTAATGGCACATAATATGTCTAAAAACAGTCACTGTAAAATTCTAGGTTTATGGCCTTTGTATTTAAATCAATGCATTTACCACACATGATTCCCAGTAAACTCTGCATTAGAGACCTATCTGCTATGTTTGACAACAAAAATGACACTCGTAATACTGAAATTGCCATCACACTATTCACTTTCCTTTACCCTTTTGTCAAAGAAATTTGCTGGTGCAATATGCCAACGATAAATATGGTCTTCTTCCAAAAAGCACAGGCTCACCTCAATAAACGTATTGCTCCAGTCAAGTGTAAATCATCGCTTATCCCCTCGCTGATACCTGATCTTTCAGCCCTCGGTCTTGAGACGTCTTTCAGAAAAGATTGCAGATAGGATGTCCAAGGAAGAGCTGTAACGGATGCCATCTGAGATTTAATTTATAGTGAGGGATGGAGCTTGTCTTGTTACCCCGTTTAATGGAAAACAATGAGTCTTCTAGTGGAGTCTCCAGGCTGACACATTGACCTGGATAGACCATTACGCCTTTTATTATCCTGAGAGCAACTTCGTCTTCTTCTTCTTCTGGCGTCCTATGAACAAATGCGACAATCCAAGACAGATGTGACAAATATAAAAGACTTACAAGACTTTCTTGGAACTTGAGCTGGAGATTTGAGAAAAACGATGGCATTACATATTTGTTTGAATTTATTGTACTGGTATGATGGGATGTCCTGCTCATTTTTACAAATAGATTACCTTTATCTGGCACATGATTGTTTGACAACAATGTTATCGTCACTACATCAAACTTTTATTGGTTACAAAAGAAAAATGTATATGTTGTTGGTATGCTTTAAAAAAAATAACAGCACTGTGAATGTTAATTTTAACAGAAATTGTCCACAGCTCATGGTTAGTGTTTATATTTATGCTTTCCCATTGCATTATGTGACACTGATCTCTGTTCTGATGACTTTTTATGTTAGATAAAACACCTTTTAACATCAGTCATTTTAACTAATGCCATGGTCTGTTGAACATCTTGATTCTAATTGGCTGGAAGGTGTGCAATAAAGTTTTGTAAAGCACAGGTAGTTCCAGTCAGTTTTAATCACTGTTCTAAATACAGTGCATCCGGAAATTATTCATAGCGCTTCGTTTTTTCCACAGTTTTTTTATGTTACAGCCTATTCCAAAATGGAATAAATTAATTTATTTCCTCAAATTCTACACACAATACCCCATAATGACAATGTGAAAACGATTTTTTTAAATTGTTGCAAATTTATAAAAAAAAAAAAAAAATGTGAAGCTCTAAATTGAGCTCAGGTACATTCTGTTTCCACTGATCATTCTTGAGATGAGAGCAGCTTAATTGGAGTTCACCTGTGGTAAATCCAGCTGATTGGACATGGTTTGAAAAGGCATACACCTGTCTATATAAGGTCCCAGGGTTGACAGTAAATGTCAGAGCACAAACCAATCATGAAGACAAAGGACTTGTCTGTAGACCTCCGAGACATGATTGTCTTGAGGCACAAGGCTGGGGAAGGTTACAGAAAAAATTCTGCTGCTCTGAAAATTCCAATGAGCACAGTGGCCTCCATCATCCATACGTGGAAGATGTTTGCAACCGCCAGGACTCTTCCTAGAGCTGGCTTGCCATCTAAGCTGAGTGATCGGGGGAGAAGGGCTTTAGTCAGGGAGGTGATCAATAACCCGATGGTCACTCTGTCTGAGCTCCAGCGTTCTTCTGTGGACAGAGGAGAACCTTACAGAAGGACAATCATCAGTGCAGCAATCCACCAATCAGGCCTGTATGGTAGAGTGGCTAGACGGAAGCCACTCCCTGCCTGGAATTTGCTAAAAGGCATCCAAAGCACTCTCAGACCATAAAAAACAAAATTCTCTGGTCTGATGAGACAAAAATTTAACTCTTTAGAGTGAATGCCAGACGTTATGTTTGGAAAAAAAAACAGGCACCACTCATCACCAGGCTAATACCATCCCTACCGTGAAGCATGGTGATGGCAGCATCATGCTGTAGGGATGTTTTTCAGCAGCAGTAACTGGAAGACTAGTCAGGATAGAGGGAAAGATGAATGCAGCAATGTACAGAGACATCCTGAATGAAAACCTACTTCAGAGTGCTCTTGACCTCAGACTGGGGCGACGGTTCATCTTCCAGTGGGACAATGACCCAAAGCACACCGCCAAAATATCAATGGAGTGGCTTCACAACAATTCGGTGAATGTCCTTGAGTGGCCCAGCCAGAGCCCAGACCTAAATCCTATTGAACATCTCTGGAGAGCTCTGCTGTACACCGTCACTTTCCATCCAACCTGATAGAGCTTGAGAGGTACTGCAAAGGAATGGGCAAAAACTCTCAGACAGGTGTGCCAAGCTTGAGGCATCATATTCAAAAAGACTTGAGGCTGTAATTGCTGCCAAAGGTGCATCAACAATCTTTTTTACATTGTCATTATGGGGTATTATGTGTAAAACTTTGAGGAAATTAATTATATTAATCCATTTTGCAATACAGCTGTAACATAAAAAAGTGGAAAAAGTGCTATATGAATACTTTACGGGTGCACTGTAATTGAGAAACTCTTAAACTCAGTTGCAGTTATCCGAGTCCTTATTCCTTCATTCCTGATCTAGAGGACATTATAAGCTATTAGATATTCCCATGGCATCACACACAGTTTGAGAGCACTATCTCTTGCTCTCTTTCTCAATTCATAGAAAGGCTACCTAACCTGTTCTAGGGCTGGTACACACCAAGCCGACGCTAAACAACTAGCAGCAATGAAAAACAACTGTGTTGTCACCTCAAATTGGATCACATCTGGACTAAAAAGCTGCATGAACACACCTAAAGGTTTCACATGGCGTATATGTCAGTTGTGCATAATGTGCACTCGGCTGCCACCGCAAGTCAAAAATTGTAGTTTATAACAAAAAAATGCTAACTATTTTGGTTACAAAACACATTGATCTGCATGGATAAGCCAGGATAACATTTAAAACTACTCTGATTGTGTTTGTTTAAAAAAAATATATATATATATATACAGGCAGAGGACGGCTTGAAGGTGAGTAAATTATGGGGTTATTTTCATTTTGAAGTGAACTATTCCTTTAACTGTCTAAATTAACTGCCACTTTTTATCCATTCAGTCACAATATTGTGCTGCAAAGAGCAATACTAGCTTTAATGTGTCTTGGCAAATGATTGCAGAAGAAGCACAAGATAATCATTGGTTTGCTGTGTGTTAAAGGTTTCACATTCATTTAAAATCCTTTAACTCTCCATAATCCTACACTTAGCAAACTGTGATTAATCACTATTAATAACTTGCATCACTACGTTTATCTTTTATGTTAAGTTTAGGTTTATGCAGTTCTACATGATTGTTATCCAATTATTATTCCCCTCTGATTTTGGGAATAATTTACAGTTATGGTTGGATTTAGGGGTAGGGAATAGGTTTGGATTACATTTTCGAACAAAAATGATGTTCCAGGATCAGCATAGAAGTTAATCCAGGATCGTATCGTACTTGGCCCTAAACCATGCCATCAATCATAATCTTGACCATGAATATATTTCACCTCAATAGCATCATAAGTGTTTTGAAATGTTTGTTTAAATGTTATACACCTACTCTATTCATTTGTGTAAAATAATTAGTTTAAAAAACTGAGCATTATCTGGAAAAAACACGTTCAAAAATAAAAATAATAAGGAGCACAGGTAATGGTATCAATTAAATTGTTGCAAAGTATTGCCATTGTTATTGGTATTGTATCACAGAAAGAAAGAAAGAAAGAAAGAAAGAAAGAAAGAAAGAAAGAAAGAAAGAAAGAAAGAAAGAAAGAAAGAAAGAAAGAAAGAAAGAAAGA
>CAIGQZ010032666.1:252835-272967 GCA_903798205.1 Danio tinwini
AGAAAGAAAGAAAGAAAGAAAGAAAGAAAGAAAGAAAGAAAGAAAGATTTATTTCACTTATCCATAGTAACACTTAAAGATACCAAGAAACAAAGAGAATGACAAATTTCACTCATACCTAGTAACACCTAAAGATACCGAGCAACAAAGAGAATGAAAAATGCATGGCAAAGAGGAGCAAGTGAGACATTTCCATTTGGAAACACATCCTGACGGAAGCGGTCCATCATGTAGTGCGGTAGAGAAGAGACGTACAGTAATAACGTGCTCGAGGGGAGAAAGAGAGCAATGGTGGATTTTACCTGACAACACAGACCCCTGCAGGAGACAAGATGACATCCGCTATCTGAATATCTGACGGGACATCCAATCACCTGCTGCTCTCAAATTACACCCCTGAAGACTGGCACATCCAGCTAATGAATTGCTTCTCCATCCTTCTAATTAATTTCCTGTATACAATGTGTAAATTATTAAATCAATGTAAGACAATGCAGGTGAACAGGGTCAAAATATGTAGCATATATTTAATATGCAACTAAAGGATTGTTTAATTAAATATGCACTAACTTGCATATATTTCTTACACACAAAAAATACATCGGATAATATTGGATACATATTTAAAAAAAATGTACAGAGGGGATTTTGTGAATATCAAAATATTAAACTGTGCATTTGAGGAAATGTTAAGTAGGTACCGCCATCTATTTTTGCAACCTTATACGATTCCAAATCCATGTTAATTTTCTTATATTAGTTATAATTATCCTTTTTCTGTGTGCTATATTTGATCTGAGAGCCGGAGGTAATTCTGTTCCTTTGACGTCAGAATATGTGGATGTAGATCATGATTCATATGGACAACATTTTAATGGCCCCTTTAAAAATGTTTCCTTTTATTCATTTAGACGCTTAATATTCTGCGTGGTTGTACAAGTTTAACGCCAAGGTTATCTTGACTGCAATAAAAAGGCTTCATTTAAAAAAAATAAAGTAAAAATAATAATAATAATAATTATAGCACTTTGTTGTTGTTGTTTCTTGTCTAATATGTTTTATTAACACTAATATTTACCTTTTCACTTCATCTTGATTTATTTCAGCTTATTTTAATCAGAAAATTATAATAATGAATTTACCGTAAATACTTTAAAGTCATTATATAATGCTACTGAAAGTTTGCTGAGGCCCCCTAGTGGACCCTGGGCCCCTGATTTTATGCAGTCAGGTATATACTGTAGACAGGCATACAGACGGACAAAAAAAGAATAAGCCAGCATATTTTTTAACAAAAATAATCATAAATAAATCAAATTGCATATATTTTATGGATATGTTGAATGTAAAAAAAAAATAAAAATCAAACCAAAGGTATTGTTTTTGAACATTCAAATAAGTTACTGTGCTTGTTTTTTTATTTTTTTTTTTTTTACACACACATACAGACACATACAAACTGCTTAAATTTGATAAGTATCGTATAAATGTAAAGAAAAGTTAAAAGCCAATAAATAAATGAATAAAAGTCTTTAAACTGGATGAATAAATGAATGAATTATAATAACAACAACAGCACCAACAATAATCATAATCATAATAATAATAATAATCATAATAACTGAATGAATGAATGAATGAAGCATATTCCATATCTATTTATTACACTCTAAATCGGCTTCCGGATGTCTTTAATGCTGTATAATTTATGTGCCAATTTGACCTTGAACTCACTGCAAAAAGCATTCTAACAATGTCATATATTAAACTTTTAACCACTGTATTAAGCTGACTGTAACAATTTGAAGGCTGAGAAGAAGGAAGAAAATGGGCATTTTGCCTACTGTGCTGTTTCTTTCATCTCAGAAGCTGCATTTGGTTTTCTGGCAATAAAAGTAATGTGTAAACGTCATAACCGCCAATGTTCATGTTCTCCTGCACCTCCAGAGCTCTCTTTGATCACCGAAAGCTGTCAAGCTTGTGTTCTTAAGCAATTACAGATGAAAAGCAAAAAAAAATGTATTTCGAATTTGCTTTAATTTCCTCACCTTGGGATCCAAAGTTGGAGATTACAGCAAGCATGTAAATTATAATTAAATGTAACAAACTACAGACGAAGAGAGCCTCTTATGAATGATTCACAAGCACACAGTTGGCTTTTCTCCACTGAAGCCAGAGATACTTCACTGTACTCCACAATTACTGCTCATACTAATTATTATGGGTGACAGGCATGGCCTTTGAGTTTAGTTTCATATGCTTGTTACCTATTCACTATGGACATGAAAGATAATGTCTTTTTAACAAACTGGGAAAAGGCTGCATGGACACTTAAAATGAAATTTAGTAGAAGAGAAACTTACCAAATACATTGCACTATTTATAAGCAAGTCAGTGAATAAATAACAACAAAATAAAGATATTTAGAACGTTTGAATATGAACAAATGAAAAAAATTGTAGGCATATTTTTCAGATCATAAAAATAAAAAAATTAAATGTATTCTATTTTATTCTATTTTATTCTATTTTATTTTATTTAGCGCAGAAAGTCATTTTAAACAGTTAATCGATTGGACAATCAAACTAACAAACAAGCCAATACATAAATAAATATTTTATCTAATATTTGATCTGCATTTTATCTAATGAGTTAACTTAATTTAGTATACTTTTTTTAAGATGTATAATCATTACGAAAGAAAGAAAGAAAGAAAGAAAGAAAGAAAGAAAAAAAAGAAAGAAAGAAAGAAAGAAAGAAAGAAAGAAAGAAAGAAAGAAAGAAAGAAAAAAAAAAAATTACAAACACAATGAAAACTAAATTTTTCAGTTTCACTTTTTTCAGTCCAAATATTATTATATACAGTTGAAGTCAAAATTATTAGTCCTCCTTTGAATTTTGTTTTCTTTTTAAAATATTTCCCAAATGATGTTTAACAGATCAAGGACATTTTCACAGTATGTTTGATAATATTTTTTCTTCTGGAAAAGTCTTATTTGTTTTATTTTGGCTAGAATAAAAGCAGTTTTACATTTTTATACCCATTTTAAGGTCAAAATTATTAACCCCTTTAAGCTATATACTTTTTTCTATAGTCTACAGAACAAACCATCATTATACAATAACTTGCCTAATTACCATAACCTGCCTAGTTAACCTAATTAACCTAGTTAAGCCTTTAAATGTCACTTTAAGCTGTATAGAAGTGTCTGGAAAATATCTAATAAAATATTATTTACTTTCACCATGTCAAAGATAAATTAAATCAGTTATTAGAAATGAGTTATTAAAACTATTATGTTTATAAATGTGTTGAAAAAATCTTCTATCCTTTAAACAGAAATTGGGGAAATAAAAAACTGGTTGATGGATACGTTAAGATGCGCATAAATTTCGAAAATGTGCATAAAGCCTGGTTTATACTTCTGCGTCAAGTGCTCGCAGTAACCCACAGCATATGCCTCGCGCGTAGCTGTGCATTTATACTTCTGTGCACTGTTTCTGTTTTTTCTGCAATACACTTCCAAAACGTTAGCTGGCAGTAGGTGTTTATGTTTCTCTGTGTCAAGTTTCTTCGCTGGTGTTCTGTTTTTTCGGAACACTTCCTTAATGTACAAGTGGCTCAAATTCGCTCATTTTGAGGCGGGAACCGGCGGACATGCAACAACTTCAATCATAAGGTAAACACAAAACAACAGTCTCCATCCGGAGCTCCTTCACAGGACTCCATACTTGTAAACACTCCCTGCATCGGGCGTGCAGCTCTCACCTCTGCCCACACTTGTCAGCGCTACCAAGCCGACCAATCACAGAGCTTGCGCTACACGTTACATTTTTGGAGAGGTGCGCGTCAACATCGTCGACGGTTACGGCGAGGGGCTATGCGTCCACGCGTAGGCTGCGCCGTAGCATACGCGTGCGCTTGATGCAGAAGTATAAATCGGCCTTAATAAACAGATGAGCATAACTGAGTAGGATAAACTTTTTATTCGCTAAGAAAATATGTTCATAAGCTACAATGGAAACACTTTTACTGCACAAATTCCAGTATGCGCATTAAAAAGGTCATGTGATTTAGTTATAAGAGATCATGTGATGATAAAAATGTGTGTGAATGGATAAAGCAGCAGGCTGAGCACATTATAAAACATATAGAAAGTGTTGTTTTGGTCATTCTAAAATGCCGTAACCGTTATTATATTATTAATGACCTCCAGAAGTGTGTCTGTGCTCCACCTCTCATGCCTTCAAATGCCACCGTGTGTTCGCTGCATGTCAGGAGTGCCTTCTAAGGCACAAGTCATTTACTAAACGATTGACGCAGCTTCTCCTACCACAGCAAATTGCATTTTTACTGCTGCTATTTGGTGCAATTAATCAGTAAGTGACGATTATGTTCGCTTTGACTCATTGGATGGAAACGCTGCTTTATTCGCATGTCTTTTATGCAATATTCCAGTTTGGCGCATAAAGTTAATTTGCATTTTTAGCTGGAAACATAACTATTGATAGCACATGTTATATGTCACTAGCTACGTTACAATCCACTTACTTTTATGCCCATTTTGCATATGCGCATAAAAAACAGTTAATGGAAACGGCAAGATGCGCATACATTTTGAAAATGCTCACAAATAAACACATACCTGAGTAGGATAAACGTTTTATTCGCTAAGAAAAGATGTGCATAAACTACGATGGAAAAACTTTTACTGCACAAATTCCAGTATTTGCATTAAAAAAGTGATGTGATTTAGTTGTAAGAGATCATGTGACGATAAAAATGTGCACGACTGGATAAAGCAGCAGTCTGAGCACATTATAAAACATCTGAAATGTTGTTTTGGTCTATCTAAAACACCTTAACCGTTTCAGTATTAGTGTTATTATATTATTAATGACCTCCAGAATCAAGAGCGTCTGTACTCCGTGTCTCACTCCTTCAAACACCACTGCGCGTTCACTGCGTGTCAGGATTGCTTTATGAGGCGCAAGTCATTTATGAAATGAAGTAAAGATTCACGCAGCTTCTCATTCCACAGCAAATTGCATTTTCACTGTTGATATTTGGCGTCAGGTAATCATGAAGTGAGGATTTTGTTCACTTTGACTTGTTGGATGAAAATGCTGCTGTATCGTTGGATATTCGCACATCTTTTATGCGATAATACAGTTTTGCGCATAAAGTTAATTTGCATTTTTGGATGGAAGCATAGCTAGTGTGAGACGTAGGTTTAAGGTTGGGGTAGGTATATATGTTAAAAGCGCATGTTATATTACTGTGGTAAGGTTATTGTGGAGGAAAGTGTAGACTTTAATATGACTTATTGGGTCAGCAGTGCAACAAGGTAGTATACCCATTGTAAACACATACTGTGATCTTGGAGCTTTAAATGATTACAGTTGAACCACTGAAGTCATACGGAATGTTTTGGTTTGACAATTAATTTTTTTAATATATTTTATTTATTCACAGTTGAAAATCTTGGGACTATCGCTGTCTATGGAGAATCAGAGATTTTTCAGATTTCATCTAAAATTGCTTAATTTGTGTTCTGAAAATAGCAGAAGCTCTCAGTGTGTTGAAACAACATGAGAGTAACATCATTTGCATTTTCAAACCTTTAATAGCATTTTGTAACAAATGATTGAATAAATAAACAAATCAATAATCTCCAATGCCCCCCCCCCCCACACACACACACACACACAACACACACACACACACACGTCCCGCATATGCATTTGACATATACTCATTTAGTTTAGTCAATCAGTTTGTCTCAGAGATAATCTACCAGAACTGAATGCTTGACATCTTCGAGAGTCACGACTCGAAACATTTGTAATTACACCTTCACAAAACAATGTGATGATGTGTTAATCAGCAGGAGAGCCGTCCAGACAACCTTGTTTAAATACACTGTGATTATGGAAGGTCATAAAACACTTGGAGACAGAGAAAATTAGAGAAATGGCTGATCAAACAGGAGGAAATGAAAGCGGTTATCAGAGGTAAACTGTTTGATGTTTGAAAAGTACATCATAATGGGAAATGGCAAAGTGCTGTCGAACAAGGGTTGGAAATTACACTAAAAGGTTTCACGAGTGCCCTTCATCACCAACTTTTCCAGTTATAAAGTCATTTGTGAACTCATTCCTATCTCAATCGTACTTCAAATTCCCCAAGTTGTCGGTAACTTTCAAGGCTATCATCTGTTAATAATTTGAAATTAATATCTGCCAACTAGAGCGAACATCACAAACATAAAAAAAGAGTCTCTAATCAGTGTACAGTAGTTCAACTTGTCAGATCAGTTGACTGAAGCAACACTGCATAAAAAACGAAAGGCAAATCAACCTAAAGCCCTACACTCCAAATGTCTCTGCAGTTATTAAGGCAGTTATTAAGGCATCTTTTAACAGTGATCAAAATCATTAAAATGCTTAACTTTAATGTATACAGGTGGATCTCACAGGACTGTTAAAATTAAAAGCTTCTAATCAACCCCGGGCTTATACTGTACTATATATAACTATCAGAGTTCCTCTGCTTTAAAATGCATTTTCATCATATATTTCCGTCTTTAAAACTTTTAAAAGTTCATCCGCTCATTAAATGGATAGAACTGGAAACTGCATATCAAGATCACACAATTTCTACACCCTGCAGTTACAGCAGAGATTTGAACATGAAATACTGTAAGGGGATGAAGTAACGAATCAGCTTCATTAAGTGTCTTGAATTTCCTTCTTGATAAACCAGCAAACAGTCCAACAGACTTAGAAGCAATCCCAATTGACCCTTCGCTAAGCCACACACAAAAACCGCCACGCACCAATCGTGGCTTAGCAACCGTAGCTACGCGCAGGGGCTCTGTCAAGCTTTCGAGCGAGGGAAACAAGCCAAAGCGTTGTGCATATGGATTGGAAAAAACCATAAGCAAAAAACACAAAAAAATCAAAAAATATATATATATATATATATATATATAGTTCTAAAAGTTTGGACGGGGTGGTGGAATTTTTTTTCCTTTTCAAAACCTAAAACCCAAGGGGAGAAATACCAGCATGGATCAAGCTCTGAGAGGGGCGCTAAAGCAGTGGAGTTAAGTTGGTTTTGTATTCAATATCCCTGACACATTCAGTAATAGACCGACGGCAATAACTCACACACCTCTTACGTTACCCTAACAATCTAAACAAAAAGATTTTGTTTCCAAAAAAAAAAAAAAATACAAAGCAGGTTGTTTCACAGCTGTCTTTTTCTTCTTCTTTTTTTCACTCGATATTATGAGCACTGCTCCGTTTAAACCCTCGCCATAGTAGTCATACTAATAGCAGTCATATTTCCATCTGTTTCAAGCTACGAATATTTGAAATTACAAAACAACAGAACAAAACAGAGATGTGATCACAAACTGAGCACTTGCGATCAATATACTTTAACGTTATGCGCAGCTGTTTTTCAGTAATTTAGAGCACACAAACATACTGACAGTTATAGGTTACTTACTGTACATTGTTATAGGTAAATGATGCTAATATTTGGTACAAATCCATCAATTTCCCCTTTCTGGCTGTTCTTTGTGTGATTGAATGATGTAGAAGCACTGTCCATGCGTGTTTCCTCGTGGGTTAGTAACACTATGTTTCATTGCACAACAATTAGTATCAGGCTTTTTGGCTAAAATAGAGAAATCACTGTTTTAATTAGTTATTATTAGATAGTTTTTAAATTTCACCTCTCCTGCTGTGCATGAATTAAGCTGTTGAATGGTCAGCGTATGAAGCGGCTAGGCTAACCTAGCTTAAATTCTGATTGAATTATTTTCTAATCGGTTGTCTATTATGTCATGAATATACCCCTGTCATGCATACTGCAGTCCTTTTTTGTCTGGCTTTCTTGGATATCTCACCTGTTCTCCAAAAATTACTAATTATATCCCTGGGAATGTCTGACACCAGCGCATACACGTTGTAATAGATGTGCCAGGCACGAAAGCTTGACAGGCGTAGCAACAGTAACTAAGGAGGGCGTGGCTTAGCGAATGGTCAATTACTCCTTAGCCCCGTTCACATAAACGGTTAGGGGGGGTACCAATTCTCTATAGCTTGAAGGTGTAGGACTAAGGGGAAGGGCTAGATTGCCCCTAAAAACAAATATTTTCCATGAGCACCTTTGAAATGTAAGGGTACAGAAATTTACAAGAATACACCAGTTACATTGGCAACATGGCTGCACACACGAGTAAGAAGATCAATCGAATGAATGGGCTTTAGTAGTGATTATCAGCTGATAGATATGTGCCTGTAGGGGCCTTCTGCGTCTACTAGTAGGCTCAGAAGGCTGTTATCATCCATCAACATGGTTAATCAGCTATAGATCACATATGGCTGCGGCCGGAAGTTAACTAAAATTATTTATTACATTTCCCATTAATTGTATGCTATTAACGTCTACCCCTACCCCAACCCTAAACTCAATTGTCACAGTAATATAAAGCAGATCTGGAGTCTTCCCTATTAGTATAGCTGATTAACCATCTGGATGGATGATAACAGCCTCTTAGAGTGAAAACATTTGAAATGGGTGCACAAATGTAAGTATTTTTGGCATTCTTAAGAATGGTTACAACAAACAAGCATATGTTTTAATACATTCATTCCTTTGTTGATGTTTTAAGGTTATGCTTAGAAAAAAATCGCTAAATTAATTTGCTCTCTATAATCCATAATAATAACTTCTGTATACACAACACATATTTAAAAATTTGTCACTCAAACACCATGTCAGAAAAGTGTAGTGGCTGGAAATTATCTTTTTATAGTGTCTGGTATAACGTCAGTGTTGTTTTCTTGTGTTTACATACATGAATATGGACACTGTTTACATACAGTTACATGTTTATTGGCACATTTTTATGCTACCATGATATTGTTGCCTTCTGTGATTTCCTGACAACAAATACCAAAAAAATAACTGTAAGCCATGCAACTGGAATATCATATGACGTAAGAGTTAGCATATATCCCATTTCTTAGGGATAACTTTGAAGGCCTTCCCCTTCACACTCTTTTTCAAGAGCTAAGAATAAGGGGTAGACGTAAAAAATAAATAAATAAATAAACAAAATAGAATTGGGATTGGACCTAAAGCCTGGTTTATACTTTTGCATCGAGTGATCAACCTGACCCACGGTGCATGCCTTGTGTGTTGCCGTGCATTTATACTTCTGCACACTTTTTGTGTTGCTCTGCAATAACACTTCCGAAACGCTAGCTGGCAGTGAGGTTTTTATGTTCCTCTGTGTCAAGTTTCTTTCCTGGTGTTTTGTTTTTTTCTAAATGCTACCTTAATATACAAGTGGCTCAAACTCGCTCATTTTGAGGCGGGAACCGGCGGACGTACAACAACTTTAATCATAAGGTAAACACAAAACAAAACTTTCTATCTGGAGCTCCTTATGGGACTCGACACTTGTAAACACTTGCTCCAACTGCTTGGTGCGGCTTCCACCCACACTCGTCAGCGCTACCAAGCCGACCAATCACTGAGCTTGTGATATGCAAAGTGCGACGTGTAGTTACTTTATTTGAGAGGTGTGCGTCAGCGGCCACGGTGAGGGCTATATGCAACCACGCGAAAGCTGTGCTGGAGCATACACGTGGACTTGACCCAGAAGTATAAATCAGCCTTAAATGAACAAAACCTTATTTATAACTTTAGTTGATTATTTTGTCATTGTTTACTTATGCTTCACTTGTCATAAGTTTCTTTTTTTTCTGTTAAACACAAACTAAGTTATTTAGAAAATACCCTTAACTTCCATAGTATTTGTTTTTTTCTAAGTCAACGGTTGCTGGTTTTCAAAATGTATTAAAATAACTTTTGTTCAACATAAAAAAACAAACAAACAATTAACTCATAAAGGTTTGAAACACTTGAGGTTGAGTAAACAGTGAGTAAATTCATTTTGCGGTAAGCTTTCCATTTATCCATATCTGTAGCACAAAACACAAAAACACAAAACACAAAATACAAAATATTAAAATAAAGCAGATTTTGTTACATTTTAAACTCGAAAGGGGTTAAATTTTATCAATTTTACTATCATTTTATGCCATTACCAAGAGTTCATTTCATTTCATTTCACTAGTACATTCACACCCTGGTTTACATTCACAATCTAAAAAAACGTGAATCAATATTTTAAATTGCTGACAGCTTATTCACCATCAAGTGACAATGACGCTTATAATTGATTATGTGTAGTAATTGCTCTGCAGTAAAGCTATTCAAACCACTTCAGGATTGCTGATGATATTCCAACATATGCTCATTCTGAAAACGTAGCTCTATATAGGTTTCTGGAGATGGTGAATTATGTAGCCAGAGCTACATATGGCTGCATTTCATCTTTAAAACGAAGGCTACGGGGCAGTATGACGCTGTTCCTTTTCTCGCTTACCAGCTGCTTACCTGCGAGTGGATGGCATTTGCCACTGTTACCAGTTTGTCTGGTAGCTCGACACGTATGTCTCGGACTTAAGATGCAGAGGGGAGTTAACCCTAAAACAGGGTTTGAGTTTGGTGAAGAACAGTTCCAGAAAACAGGTAGAACAAAAGCCAAAAAATAAAATAAACAAGTAAATAACAGGGTGAGAACGTGGTAAGATCTGAAAACATGGTAAAAATCAGGCTTCCGTAAGTGCTTTTCTTTTTCTAGATTGCTTTTGAAAACACTGTGGCTGGGTTTGGGAAAGGGGGAGGGTGAAAGAAGAGGTCGGTTGATCAGTCGTCAGTCAGTCAGTCAGTCTGTACAATCGGCCTCTGGTCGATTTTAATGAGAAGAGCAGGCACGAATGGCACTCGTGAGAGAAATTTGAGATCTGCAAAAAGCGTACACAATGGCCTCTGGTGGATTTGCGAAAACAAAAACTGCATAAAAACGTAGCTCCTGGGATGTACAGTATTTCACCATGTCCAGAAATGTATAGAGAGGTACGTAGTCAGAATGAGCATGGTTTGTGATATCCTTATACTTAATCTTTATAATTGTGATAACTGAATAATTATGAGTGCAACATATATTCATTCTTATGTTTTATGCAATGCCACCTTGAGAAGTAAAAATTATTGCACTCCATCTTGAAGTGGATGTACCTATACTTTTACACAGCTGTGGACTTACTGATAACAAGACATCCCGTATAATTAGTTTTTTTCTAGTTACATTGTTAATAAAAATGACAGAGGAATACTAACCATGTCTTCACAACACCACCAGCAATAGCAGCATCATTCGCTTCACCAACCCTGCCACAGATGCTCTGATGATCAAAAACAAAAGTGTTTACACAGACACACGACAATGTAAACATTTTAAAAAAGCGTACACTTTGTAACCCGTTTTCAGATTGATGCGTTTTCAGTTGCACAAATGCTGTTGTCGTATAAATGAACAGGCAAAATGATGAATGTTTTTGGCTGAAAATGTTGTAGTGTAAACAGCCCCAAAATATTGTTGACATAAACCAAGTAAAAGCCATATGTGTGGTGAGGCGTTTTTCTTCATGTTTAAGTGCTAGTTTAACTTCAATATGCAGTTTATATGAAACATCTATAAGCCTTGATCTTAACATGAACAGTCATTTGTGCGTGGTCTACATTACAAACTGAAAAACCCAACACAGCGATAATCAACCCCTGCTTCTGTTTGCTTGGAGACTAATGCAGTGAGGGACTGTTTTATTTGGTTGTGTTTGCACCAAGCATGTTATTTATCTGAAAGGTGTGACTTTTGTAAGAATTTTGAATCTGTGGAACATGTGGCGCTTGAGAGTAAAAATAAAATAGGAGTGAAAGTATAAAGTTAAAAGAAAAATTAAGGAAAACCGGGTTTCAAGGGTGTTCTCTAAAGGTTCTGCTAAGAGAAACATCATTAATACACATTTATTGTATTTCTTAAAGGTCACTTATAGCAAATAGGATATAACGCAAAATTATGTAAAGGTATAGTATAGAAAAAAAGTAGTTATCTCTGTCAAAATCTGGTCCACACTCCATTACAGAAGGGGGCAGTAATGCACCATTGAAGTTTGATGCCAACCGCCGTTAAACCTCAAGGAAGAAGAAGAATCATGTTATTTAATTGCAGTAACCTTACGGTGTATTTACATCTCTTGTAGTTCGCTTAGCTTTCACACATCAAGATTCACATGTCTTAAGATGAATCTTGATCTCAGTCTGCTTAATCAGTGCACAACAAGGTTTAGATGGCAACGTTCACACTTTTTTAAAATGATCTCTACTAACAGAGCAATCACAAAATATAAATTGTAATTGAATCAATCTCAGCCTTATTCAATAAGCACACACAATTGACTTAAAAGGTACAACTGTACATTTATTAATACATTGCTGCCCTATAATCAAATAACCACTGTCATTCTGTTCCAAGCAAAATCATTTATTTTCCATATTAATTGATTAAATAACAATGCTGACCCAAGGCTAAATCCCAATCTACAATCAAGTGTGTTAGAGTTTGGTGGCTCAATGTGTTACCCCTGTCGGCATTTGTTGCCATCTGTTGCCATAGGTCAGAGTTTTTTTTTTAGCCAACTAACCTTCTTTAATCGATGTTTGTTGGATCGTGGAAAGTCTGAGTAGTGTGAAATGATTTTACAACAAATAGCAACATTTGAAATACAATGGCCAACTTGTGTGATGTTTGTTGCCATTTGTCTGTATAGTGTCTATTGGCCCTTCATTTGTTTATCTATTTCCCTATTTTTTTTTATTTAATTTTTTTTTTCTATTAGACTTGAGTGTTCAAATGCTGAGTGATAAACTGTTTAGACATCATACAGTGGATTTTGCAATCCAGTAGCAAATTCTGCTGTATGCCATTAAAGCATTTGACAGATTCTTACACATACAAGGTACACTGTAGAGTATACAGTATTTGCATAAATATATTCCTTTACAGATGTCACCTTCAGATCAGCTACAGTAACTGTTAATAAAATATAAAAAGACGTTTTTTTTTAAAGACTTTCTTATGGCAGTGAGCATTTTGTGTGCTGCTTATATGCTGCTTATATCGGTGCTTTTTAAAACATTATTGGTTGGGTTTTGGAAGGGAGAGGGTAGAGGGATCGGTCAATCAGTAAGTCAGTCAGTCGACAGCGGCCTCTGGTGGATTTACGTGAGAAGAGCAGGCACGAATGACACTCACGAGAGATATTTGAGATCTGAAAAAGTGTACACAATGGCCTCTGGTGGATTTATGATAACAAAAACTGCAAAAAAAAAAAAAAGCATAGCTCCTGGGACATATTTTGCTCTCTCCTGAAATGTATATAGGGCTATGTAATTAGAATGAGCCTGGGCTGAACAAATTGCCTGACGTCATTTGCTTCAGCACCAGGACCTTTGATACAGTGGTTGCCTAGCAACATAAAAAAGTGCAGTTCACTGCTCTTAGGTCAACAAACCTGCTGAAAAGTGTGTTTAGTGTAATCAGCCTATAAGACCTAATAATACACATTTTTTTAGTATCCAACACATTATGCCCATTGCCCTGTGTGTTGGTGAAATAACCACAAACTGTTGATTTGCTTAACATTTTGACAGCATACAACTATTTTGGCAAACAAAACAGTGTGTTAAAGAAAGACTGATGTAAGTTGAGCTTGATAAAATCATTTATTGTGCTCCAGAAGATTAAATCCTATTTAACCAGAAAGAAAGACAAAATGACAAATAATCTACATCACATCAACCTTCTGTAGTTGTTGACAGCCATTTTGATCTTCTTTCAAGGTCAGCCAGTAGAAAAGAAACACAATGAAATTTGGTTGCTGTTTGTAAGAAAATGGCCCTCAGTCTTGCATTACATTCAGTTACAAGGCTTGTCCTGGCATGTGTGTATGTGAGTCTATGTGCATGTGTTTGAAGAAACATACTGAGCAGTGGAGATCTTCCCAATTACAGTTGAATCCCATCTTTCTTCTTAGAACATGTGCACCATCAGTGTATGGTTCATTAAACTTGAATATCATTCAAAGGAGCTTCCTTTGCAGTGGGACACCTGGGCAGGTTCACTTTGCATATGCATACCTGCAGATGGGGACTGGCAAACAGAGCAGAGGGATGCTCTCTCTGGCTTATTTGTACTGTGTAGAGTTGTCATTGGTGAAGGCAGAACAGAGAGGCGAAGCCCAGAGGAGATTGTGTTCTGAACGGGAACATGTTGTCAGGGACAATGTGTGTCAGGAGTTGGCTGATCAGGAGAAGATCAGCACAGTTCTTTCAATCTTGTTCCCTTCCTTGGCTTCCCTCATTAGTTTGCTGCCACTAGCTATTCACCGGGGCTTGGATATTCACTCCCAAAAGCCTGCATTTGACCTCCACACCAACTATTAATTGATTACAGTTAGATATAAAAAGCTGTACTGCGATCTGAAGCAGGATTTTGGAAATGAACTCTGAATTCTTCTTACTGTACGTCAAGGCTGGCTAGGACATAAACTTGCAGTACATAAAAAATATAGCTTTTAATTTATGTCACTTTTCATGTCATGTTTGATTGGGGCACAACATTAAAGAAACACTCCACTTTTTTATGGAAATAGTCTCATTTTTACAAGTCCCCTAGTGTTAAAAAAATTGAGTTTTACCATTTTTGAATTCATTCAGTCAATCTATGGGTCAGTTCACAAGCACTTTTAGCTTATCTTAGCATAGATCATTGAACTGGATTAGACTATCACCATCTTGCTCAAAAATGGTTTAAAAAACAGTGGAGTGTCCTTTTAACATGTAGATGCTGACCAGGAGGATTTGCACAAAAGCAAAAAATAGGCATTTGGTTTGAAAACCAAATCACCAATCTATTGCTTCTTTCTAAATATCTTACTTATCATGCTGAGGGAAAACATGTCTATCTTTATGACAAAGATTCAGTCAAATTTTCCATAAGTAAAAATATTCTCCAAATTATCTCAAGAGTCACCCTGAAGTGACAACTCACGGAAAAGGAACAAAGGGTTAGCATGTAGTTTGCAATGTGACAAGGCTCTGAGAAAATGAATCATGAATGCTTCGCGATTCTCTTACTCTTGCCGGCTTCAATGGCCTCGTAAGATCAGAAGGCTCCAAAATGTACTCTCTCATCAGGGGTGCTCCTGTCATTAGTCTGGGATTCATTGGCGTTGATCATTAGCTTGTAGCATGTTGCGTAACAAGGCTTTGAAAAAGTAAAATAATCAAGGATGGATAAAATCAGCAATTATAGAAAGATTTGCAGGTGAAACTGGCTTTTAGCACTAAGGATACCGACTTTGAGCACTTGCTCTGGGTATGAACCGACAAAAGTTTTGCTATCTTTTCCACCTTGCTCATTTGTCTGTCTGCTTTCTTTCTTTCTATAGCTAGCTTTAAGCGGTATGATCAAGGGCTTCGTAACATCAGAAGCCCTCCTAATACACTCTTTCATCAGGGGCCCTCCTGTCTCCAGTGTGGGATTCACTTGTGATGATCATTCAGGGAAAGTTCTGGGTGAGAGGAGACCAATGCAGATCTCCAAGTTGTACAGAATAAATCCCTGTGTTGGTCACCGGTTGTTCAAAGCTGCGTAGGGGACTGCCTCATAAAGCACCGAAAATAAAGAAATGAGAGTCAAACATTACAGTTATGACATTTTCTAAAGTAGGGTGTTTTTGACTATTAGCAAGAGGTGAAAATAAGAACAAAACAATGTATTATAACTGAGACCAATGAGCAAATCAAAGAGTACATTAATCGTCCCACACATGGGAGCTCAAACAACAAGTGATTCACCACTATTAAAAAGTTTTACCAACACACATGTACAAAACTAGTCCTTATAACCAGGTTCACTCAAGCTATTTGCAAATGCAATCTAGTTAGCATATCCCCACCCCATCCCGTTACCATCTTCGGAACCCACCATTGTCCACCCTTCGTCAGCGTATTCCAATTCCTCCCGTGAGCCAATCAGAGCAGTGTTCCCTTGAACAAATCCGAATGGGGAAGAAAATGATTTTTCGTTTGTTTTAAATAATGACTTAATCAGCAGAACAGCCACCAAGCAGATAAATTGTCATGCGCGTCGTGCTAAAAATATCCAGCCTCCCTTTGAGTCCACCAGTTTCAGTATAGACAGCACTTGTGTGATGAAGCTGTATCTGCCAGGAAGCCAATAAATTCCCCGCTACGCTCTTGAGGCAGATTCCTCAGTATCAACGCCCCCCAACCAGGGCTTAAAGAGCATGGGTGCTTTGTGTACATACCTAGATATGTAAATATGTCCTATACAATAAAAGTGTTCCCCCAAAAATAAACTGACAAAAAGAATTCAAAGACATTCAGTGAATGTCTCTATTGTGCATATTCTTGAGGATTTTTCCCATAGTATTCCGCATTCTGCAGCAGAAGGAGAACACATGCCCAAATTAGGTAAGCAACATCTCCAGTCTGCTCTGAAGAGAGTAATCTACAATCCAGTGCCCCGGGAAAACAATATGTTTCCTTTTGTTTACAAAGGGCCTCCCACACGTCATCTCTTCTGTGCTTCCATCGTTTTCTCTCCGGGTAACTGAATCAAACCATTCCTCAAAGAATCCCAGAATGATAACTGTTTCCAAGAAACGGCCCTGGTTTTGTCACAATATAAGGGTAAAAAATCATCTCTGTTTGTTTGTCATTACATCAGAAATAGTTGTATTTTTTTTGTCTTTTTTCGCCTTTATTAAAAATGATAGTTTTGCCCTCGAGGAACTAAAATCAGCATCGTTATTTCCGTTTCCTCTGAGCACCTGGAGTAAAGATATTCCTCGACTCAGTGCAATCCCCTTCGTCCATTGTCACACCTGTACTCCACATTTGCGGGAGTGTATGTGTGTGTGTGTATGTTTGTGTTTGAGAACATGTCTGTGGCTATACTCTAGTGGTGGAGTGTGAATGAGGGTGTGGATGGGGCAGGGTGTTATTCTGTCCACTGGAGTAACTGTTGAAGGGGTGTAAGGAGGTGAGGCCTGGCATGCTGTTGGGTATCATAGTGATGGTGTTGGGGGTCATGAGAGGTATGTCGTCTGGCGAACGGCGCATGGCGAGTGTGTAATCGGGTGGGCAGGCAGTTCTCAGGACCACCTCGTGCGGGTGCATGGCCTCCCGGCACTCCAAGTCGCTGTGTTTCATTTGCAGAGACATAATCTCCTCTTCTTGTGTATGGGGCAGCTCATTGGCTGTGGTCCTCTGTGGGCTACAACGTCGGTGGACCTCATGCCTTCGCTTGTCCTTCTTGTAGTAGAGTGCGGCGAATGCCAAGATGTTGAGGAACAGCAATGAAGCGCCGACAGCAATAGTGACACTTAGTTCAGTGGAGTAGTCCCGCTGGTCAACTAAAAAAGGTTGGTTCTGGTTCTGGTTGTGGCTGTCCTGCGTTTCAGTGGGAAACGGCGTAGGGTAGGGTCTCTTGGTGTTGACCGGGATCTTCTTTGGCGTACGGGGAGTGACCTCAGGTGGAGGCAACTTGGTGGTGGAAATTATCTGGCTGACCTCGTTGAGGCTGTGGAGATGAGGCACCAGCTCTAGCCATAAGTTGACTTTATTGGCACGGTAATGTTCCTTGACACGGGGCTTCAAGCCGATGTGCAAGTAAAGCTGGTCCTTTTGGTTGTAACGTGTCCAGGCAACCTCCTCAAAACGGTTAGGCTTAGTGTGGATGAACTTGGTGTCTTGCGGAACTGGCTGGTTGGGGTCACTGAAAGATAAAAGGAAGATTTCAATACTCCTCACGCGAAATATAACTTTTACAATTCTTATTTCAGAATTGCACATGGATATGGAGCATTCAATAAGCAAAAAATCCACAACCCATTACAGACAAGTTTTAGGAAGTGCCTGGAGACCCCTAATATTCTCTCATTGCTCATTAGGTTCTCTTGACACCTGCTTTAAAATTACCAAGAATTAGTATGAGAGAAGAAATTACATTTGCACGCAAATTGATTTGTTGTCCTCCCGTGAGATCATTATGATTCTAGGTAGCAATGTCATATAAACACTAAACTCACTCTAAGCACTTATCATTACTTTATTCGCTGCATTACAGCTAAATTGAAGCAAACTAAGTAGCTGTTACATAAAAAGCAGTTACAAAAATTTAATGTAGCATAACCTTGGGAATCTTAAGTATTTGTGAGTGAGAATGCATTAACAAACAATTAAGCAATGAATAAACCTTAGCAACTCTGTTGCACTGTTTCCCGGCAACAACTGGGTATTGTACTGTAATCAATAGCTCTCAAGTTATGAGACTTATTGGTGGTCTTACATCAAAACAAAGTCACATTCACAATCAGATTTTTTTTTTGAATCCCAATTAATAGCCATATTGTTTGCCTCTAGGCTTAGTGATTATAAACAATGTCCTGTTGTTTTGAGACTTACCCAGTCTTGGCAAAGTTGGTCCAGTAGGTCATTACGACTGCACTAAGCATAACATCATTTTTGGAGAAGTTGCATGGGAAAAGCTCAGTTGGACCAATCATGGGCAGCCCAAACACATAAGGGATCTCATCGCCATGTGCAGCATCAGCCCAGGGTGGCACCTGCTCTGTTTGGCAGTGATGGTAGAAGGCATAAAAATAAGTAGGTGAGCCAAAGCTAGAGTGTAGGTCTGCTGTGGCCACTGCTGGTGCAACCCACTGATGATCTGTGAAGAGTGCCAGCAGGGTCTTTCTTCTAGTCTCTGGGTTGTGGCGGTCAGCCCAGTCAGTGTACATAAATTTAATGGTCTCCCGCAGAATGTCCTTCCCCTCAGGGTAGCCATATAAATCATCCACAAAACTTGACACGGCATAGTCAAAATCGTTGGCCTGAACACCGTTCTCGTTGTCCACTATGAGTTCCACAAATTTCAGTCCCTCGCCTTGGTTGACGCCCAGCATGATGTCATAGTTGAGGAACTCCCCTTGTTCCATGAGAATCTGAGGGTCATCGGGTATAACATCACCATCAATTACAGGTCCAAAGGCGATGTGGTAGCGAGCAGGCTGGATGTCCTGCTCCACTAGTTCTTTGTAGTGTTTTTTCTGTAGGCACTCAACCATCTCCACTGTATCTTTGAGGTTGCACCCCACCTTCTTGGCCAGCATGCGGGCATACTTTGCCGGCTGGAAGCTGACTGCCCAGCTGGACAAGGCTGTACCACTTTGGGCTATTGCCCTTTGGAAAAGACCTGTATAGGAGAAATAAGACAGAATCACAAACAGAACAACCACAAGATGCTACAGTGGGGTCCAGACCACTAATGCTTTTTTTATCTTCAAATAAATCCTAAACCTTTTTTTTTCTTTACAGGTTAAATAAAAAAAAAACATGAAATGCAGATTTCCAATGTGGCCTTAGACATTTGGACCCCTCTGTAGGCTATTTATACACAAAGTGCTCCTTAGTATGCAAGCTGGAGCAAATGAGCACATCCCGTTTTAGCGGTTTTTATGCAAATCTTAAATGGTTTGGGAAAACAGGCAATGCAAGTAAACATGCTAATGCTGATGAACTTCAACTCTTCAAAGAGCTGATCAACATTTCAATGTAATTTTAGCATGGAACTTTAGATATATTTCCAGAATTTGATTACAACTCATTAACAATCAGTAGCTGTTTGCACTCTAAAAACCCCTATCACCTATACCTGTAGACATTAGGAAAATTGACCCATACCATTAAAGAGAAGCAGATATCATGCACAAACGTCAACACAAAAAAGCAAGGTAATGAGCAGGGGTGAAAGTGTATGTGTGTGTGTGTATGTTTGAGAGAGAGAGACTGCAAGAGAAAGGAAAATTGAGTTACTCTGTTACCATGACAACCCCTGGGATCTTAGTCTTAGCAGTGCAGTTATGAGTAAAAACATGTTCCCATATATATATCGCCTCACAGCAAGAACGTCGTTGGGTCGCAGGTTCGAACTTCGTCTGGGCTGGGTCAGTTGGCATTTCTGTGTGGAGTTTGCATGTTCTCCCTACGTTTGCGTGCTCCGGTTTCCCCCACAGTCCAAAGACATGCGGTACAGGTGAATTGGGTAGGCTAA
>CAIGQZ010032666.1:290434-302180 GCA_903798205.1 Danio tinwini
TCCCACCTCTCCAAGGAGGATGGATCACTGACATGCTGAACGCCTTTCATGTGGATATTTTGTGAAAAATAAACACTAATAAAAAATAATAATAAATAATAAATGCCTTTAGAGTTTGCAACATTACGATCGAAACAATGCAGGCCAAACAAAAGCTGCAGCAGGGTAATCTTCCCAGTGTAAATATACTGTAGGTAATGAAAGTTAAATGTACATTTCAATAATGGAGCGGATCACTGTATTATGCCTGAGAGACTGAATGTTGCATTATTTAGCATATATTACAGCTGTCAGATTCTTATCAGGTTAACATCCTTGTCATATCTCATTTCAGTGGACTGACTACATGAAATTTCCTCTAGGCAAGGCTTATAATTTGCTGACTTGGATGAACATACTGCAATTGCAACTCAGCACACATTTTTGTCAAATAATGTAACATAACATTACTTAGTGTTTTAAAAGAATAAAAACAGTTACAACATAAATCGACAACCCTGACATAACACATGAGCTAAATAATAGAACGCAAAGCAAACGTAACATACATATATACATAAACTAGACATGATTGAATCCATACTTAGCACTTAATAAAATATAATCTAACATAAAGAATCACAAACATAACAACACGTCCACAAGTATTTTTATAAACTGAATTGTCCCTTTGTTTTAAACATCTCCACATGAAAATGAATAAGCACACAATGATGCAGTCAAGAACATGCCAAACCAACAGGTGGCGATCTTACCCTAGATATAAAGCCATGTTGACCAATCAGAGGCTGGCAAAAGAAGATAGCGGTGCACAATCTGACGTCAAACAAAGGAGAAAATAAAACACACACCATGCCATGATGTGAAATGCCACATGACAACACTGTAACAGCTCATGAAAATGTTTACTCCCGCAAGAGATTCAGCCACCTGATATTGTGTGTATGTGTGGATGACCGCATAGAACCACATGTTCATAGAGCCCGACAAGACCTATTGTAACATATCCCATATGTAAAACATAACATTTTTCAAACATACCACACAATGCAATGTAATGTAAACATCATAACATGACATAACATAACATGACATAACATGACATGACATAACAACATAACATAACATAACATAACATAACATAACATAACATAACATAACATAACATAACATAACATAACATAACATAACATAACATAACATAACATAACATAACATAACATAATTTAGACATAGACTTATTTTAGATGTATTACATAATTAAGCATAACAAAACAAATTATTTGGGTCATGGGTGCTTAATTCTGATTGGTCAATCAAAACATTCCAAGGTATGTTATTCCAAGATAACAACCACTGAAACTAATAACACAGGCTTAACTAGGTAACACGAATAATCTTGACCATTACTCATTCGTACACTGTGAAACCCGAAAAGTTAAGGTAACTCAAACCATTTGAGGAAACTGATTGCAACAAACCATTTAAGTTTAAAAACTAATCCTAAGGAGTACTGTGAAGTTAATCCATTTGAGTAAACAGCGCAATCTGAACACAGTAAAACCCGATAAATGAAGAGAACTCAAACCAACTGAGCACTGTAAAACCAATAAGTTAAGGCAACTCAAACCGTTTGAGGAAACTGATTGCTACCAACCATTTGAGTTCAAAAACTAATCTAGATGAGTACTGTGAACTTACTCCATTTAAGTTGAAGTAATGAGGTATTTAATTAGAGTTCAAAACTGAGTAGATTTAACTTTCAGTAAATGCTGAGTTAACCACTCATTTTATTTGATAAAGTTCACTGTTGGGCTTTACAGTGTAGACTTGTCTGTATTAGTGCCATGTGACTTGTGACTTAATAATACGTAGATTCGTGTTAGCTGCATTCTTTCTATAAGCTTTGTTTTTTTTTTATAAAATAGTTAATAAATGACCACAGCACAAATCAATGTTTTGTGTCTAATTGTTTAGTTTTGTGGCAGGTAGCTTTGTAATACGCAAGATAATGTACATCTGTTGTTTTCACAGAATAAAGCCCTTTAGTTTTAAATAGGCTGATTAGCCTGTCAGGCTCTATTTTGCTAACATATTCTAACATAACATATAACCTTCATTGGCAAGTAGAGCCTATGGTCGGATGTGGAAGCACCGTTTAAGGGTTCAGTACTGTGTTAATTACATTAGGTGCTTGCTGAGTAGCATTGGGAGCCTAATGAAGGCTAATGTAAATACTTGCTCTTCACTTATTCCACTTGGCTAACTTTGCTTAAGAGATGCACAGCATCCCCTTACAGGGCCAAACAACTGCTGTGAATCTCTAGCAGACACCATAAACTGCGTCAACCTGCAATCCATATGGTTGTTTCTTAGATTTATGTTTGTTCAAGTGAATAACCTTCGGATGGAAGTTGATATTTAATAAAACATGACTTTGAATAGAAACTTTATAAATGACACACATTTTCAAAATAAAATAAGTTCAGGATTAGCATACAGAGAAGATACAGTAAATGTTGGGTTATTTATAAGGGTGTTAAATATATCTAGTTGGCTATATTATAAGCAACTAGTGTTAACAATTCGCTGAAGGCCTTCTTAGAGCCTATATCTGATA
The DNA here is from genome assembly GCA_903798205.1 of Danio tinwini. Classification (NCBI taxonomy): domain Eukaryota; kingdom Metazoa; phylum Chordata; class Actinopteri; order Cypriniformes; family Danionidae; genus Danio; species Danio tinwini. The sequence continues at coordinate 293,055 of CAIGQZ010032666.1, forward strand.
TTGAGCTTGTTTAAATTAAATTACAGAAGAAAACAAACAAACAAACAAACAAAAAAGCTATGTCATTGAGCTGTTACATTATCTGTCAAGCTGTTGTTTAACTTTTCTGGTAACTGGAAGACTTTGATGAGGTTTTATTTGGCCCTGTACACAAAAGGTATAACCAGGACATCTTTCCTGATCTTTTGATTTAAGAAATGCTGCCAAACTTGCATAATTCAGTGGTGTAGCTGCTTTTATGTATCAAACTTGTACATATGAAAGCAAATGTATCATACTTCATTCTTTCATTCATTAATTTTCCTTGCAGGCACAGGACGTTTTACCCCAACTTGGGAACATTGGATTTTGAAAATCGGGTTGACGTTAGGACCCAACATCAGGCCAATGTCAATGTCCAAATTCTAACCTAAAATCAACCTAAAGCCAACCAAACATCAAGGTCTAATCATATGCCTTGACATTGTGTAGACGTTACCACAATGACATCTATCAGACATTGGATCTTGGTCACTTTCCAACACACCCTAAAATCAACCAAATAACAACGTAATTTGACGTCGTTATTGGACGCTAGCTAGACATTGAATTTTGGTCATCATGACCTAAATCTAACCTAATATTATCATCTTATGATGTTGTGTGCCTGCTGGGTTCCTTCAGGTTAGTCCCTTTATTCATCAGGGGTCAACACAGTGAAATAAACCACCAACTTATCCAGCGTATGTTTTAAACAGCGCATGTCCTTCCAGCAACAACCCAGTACTGGCAAACACCCATACACTCTCACATTCACACACATACCCTATGGACAATTTAGTTCATTCAATTCACCTATAGCGCACGTCTTTGGACTGTGGGGAAACCAGAGCACCCAGAGGAAACCCACACGAACACGGGGAAAACATGCAAACTCCACACAAGAATGCCAAGTGACCCAGTGGGGACTCCTTTTTGCTGTGAGGTGACAGTGCTAACCACTGAGCCACCATGCCACCCATCATACTACATTATAAGCAAAACAAATAATAATAAATAAATACAAATAATAATAATAATACATTTGATTTATAGTGCGCTTTTCTCAGACCCAAAGCGCTACAAGGCAAACAAAGCAGAACAATAAAAACAGTTAAAAAAAAAAGACCACAATAAAACAATAAAATATGAACGATTCAATAGAACTGATAATTAAATTACCAAAAATAATCAATCTATGTTTAAAGCAATGGTAAAAAGGTGAGTCTTGAGAATTTTCTTAAAACAGTCCAGAGAAGCGGCATTAAAATACAATAAATAATTTAATATTTACTAACTATTTACTCATCTCCAAGTGGTTATAACGCTTTATGAACTTTCTTTTTTTGGTTCTGTTGAACACTAAACTGAATATTTTGAAGAAAGCTGAACACCTGTTAACCAGTGACTTCGGAAAATACTATGGAAATCATGGGTTACAGGTTTCCAGCTTTTCTTCAAAATATTGTGCTTTGTGTTCAACAGAAAAAAGAAACTCAAACAGCTTTGGAATGAGTGATAGAAGAGTAAAAGATTTTAAGATGTTGTAGGTTAAGAAAAGGTTATGTAGAATGTGGTCATGCAGGATAAATAATAAACAGCAAATATGCAAGCTAATAAATGATTGAAAACTGGTCCACATAACTAAAGTGTTTTTGTCAAGATATTAAACTAACATTAGGAGGCCAGAAATAAGAAACTATAACATAAATTCCATTATATCACAATGGATACAATGACTGTATCCATTCATTTATTCATTTTCTGTTCAGCTTAGTCCCTTTATTAATCAGGGGTCACCACAGTGGAATAAACCACCAACTTATCTAGCTTAAATGTTTTACGCAGCGGATGCCTTTCCAGCAGCAACTTAATACTGGGAAACACCCATACACCCTTACATTCACACACATACACTACGGCCAATTTTAGCTTATTCAATTCAAAGCGCATGTCTTTGGACTGTGGGGGAAACCGGGGCACCCGGAAGAAATCCGTGTCAACACGAAGAGAACATGCAAACTCCACATAGAAATGCCAACTGACCCAGGCGGGGCTCTAACCAGCGACCTTCTTGCTGTGAGGCGATCATGCTACCCACTGAGCCACAGTGACTCCCAATGTCTGTATCTTCAGCATTAATTGTTTTGTTATGATTGTTTCTGAGATGATACATTATGTAATGTTGTTCATAACTTTATGCATACATTACAATTCATTACTCCATAAGAAGCGTTACCAAACAATGTTATTTCAATGTTTTAGTTATTGTGCACATAAAAGACTCTTCAGATATTCAGCTTTTGTGTTGCACAAAAAAATACAGCAATTCTAGACGGAGTAAATAATGAGAGAGATGCATTTCCTTTCATACAATCCAATTGTACAATAGCTATTCTGAATGTGACAGTCATTCATATGCCTGACAGGTACCACAACAAAATAGCTCTACATTGCAGAGCAAAATCTCAAGTTCAAACATCAATAATTGTTCTTAAAATACTGCCATGCAACATACATGAAAGGCCCGAAATGCAGCACGGCTTTCTTTGAAATGTGCTGCTTGGTAGTTGCATTGCTTCAAAACCTGATCTGAATTGTTAACCAGCTCCCTTTCCATAGAAAAGAACAACATTTGCATACAGATAACAGCCTTCTGCGGTTTAACACACACACACACACACACACACACATACACACTCCGAGGAGGATGGGGAAAGAGAGCGAATGCGAGAGGGAGAATAAAACCTTTTCATAAGAAGTGAGAGTCTAAAGATAGCCCTCCATCTTTTCTCCCTCTTGCTCCTCTCCAGTGCACATCCTGGAAATATCTGGAAATATTCCTCTCCTCTGACGCGTTTGAGTGCGGTTGAGTGCTGTCTTCCAGGTTCTGGTGGCTCTATCGCTGCTAAAAACGCTGAAGCAGAAAGTACTCTTATCTAACGGAGGACATCCAGATGTTACAGACTTCATGTTGATAATGATCCAAGGCTTTTCCAAGAGAACACAGGTCTTTTTCCTTTCAGAAGCACATCACCTATAGGCGTTTCTTTAACTGTAGGCACTTTTAGACTTTTAAAGACTTTTTTTCCATGTTATATCTCTACTCTCAGTATATAAATGTTAGTATGCTTTAATCACAAGAAAATTGTGCAATTTTGTCTCAGAAAAGTGTCATTAATAAGTGAAACCTTTTATTGTTTGTTTGACGGAATATATTAATATGTTGCACAAAAACCTCCAGGATTTTGTGGGGATATTTGCAGCCTAAAATGACTGATTGTGTGATGCCTTTTCTCAAAACTTTAGCCATGTGTTTGAATTATTATGTTTTGCTGTACAAAATGCAGAAACATATTGAAATATTGTTCATTTTTTATCTCAAAAAGCATTGGATATGCAAAATCCTGAAGGTTTACAGTTTGCTTTTAAACTATTTGATTTATTGCTTTGTGTACAGATTATTTAAAAAAAAAATCAGTTCATTATTAAGAAGCTGTTATAAAGCTTTAAGGTCAATTCACCTATACGCGTGTCCTTCTTCAAAGGAAACCCACGCAAACACTGGAAGAACATGCACACTCTACACAGAAATGCCAATTGGCCCAGCCAGGACTAGAACCAGTGACCTTCGAAAATAAGTTGTTAAAAGTTGCATATAAATTAACCACAAAAGCATCAGAAAAAAATTGCATACATGCTCCACATATCACTTTTCTAAATCTGAAATTTGTTAGTTTTAATAAAAATCTACCCTAGGGACTGATTACTGTTTGCTTTTGAACTATTTTATTTATTGATTTGTGTACAAATTATTTTCACACACACAAAAAAATTATAATCTGTTTATTATTAAGAAGATGTTATAAAGCTTACTTTTAAATTCATACTGTCCATGATTTAAATATAGTATTTAACATTGTCAGCATGTACAATAACTTGGCTAGCTGTCAATAACAAGACAATTTTACTGTGTAAAACTTTAAACTAAAACAGCCATAACCAAATAAAAACTTGATTTTTTTTACAGGGAACAAGGAACAGACAGACAAACCCATCATGAAACAATATAATGTGCAAAATGTAATATAAAGCATGAAACAAGGAAAAATGGCAACATACAAGACAAATATGAGCTACATAAAGACACAGCATGGATGTAAAGAGAGAAATTAAACAACACAATTAGTCTTTATAGTGTTTTAGGGAAAAAAAGACTGGATCCCACATTTTATCAAATTTTCCAGAGTTCCCAGAAGTGGTATATCTAATTCTTTCGAAATGTAAAGTGGAGATGAGTCTAAAAAGCCAGTCAGAAAAAAAGAGGCCTAACAGAAACAAAGGATAACTTTTTAGCTATAATCATGCCATACTGAACAGGTAACCATTCATTTCGGTCTCTAGAAAATCTGACCAGCCAAAAATTGCTGTTATTGGGTCAGGGATTAAAACACAATCATAAATCTTAGCGAAAAAACTGATATATTTCTAACCAAAAAAAACAAAAAATCAGAATTTTAACACAGGACCAAAAAAGATGTGCCAAGGTACCCTCAGCAGCAAGTGGGGAAAACCGAGGGATAGAATTTACTAAGCTTTGTTTTAAAAACTTATTTTATACTGTAAAAAAAAAAATGCTTATTATATGACCTTACCCTGCCGATAACCCTTTTGAACCCTTTTGAATGTCAAAATAAAGCATGATTTTTTGAAGCATTTTGAATTACGAGAAAAAAAGCATGTCCTCATAGCCCAATTTAATAGAGTACATCTACAAAATTTCTTAATATATATCAATAAAATGAACTGTAACAATTGTGGCCAATCAGACACATAATTATTTTGCTTTATTCAACAAATAATACACCATTGACCTCTCCTACCCAGGAAAATAATAATTGTGTTATATGACTCCATGGTATTTACGAAAAGAGGGAATGCGCTCAGAAATGGACACACAGTGACATGGTCAAAACTTCTATACCCTCCTAGCTTAAGACTTATGCTTTTAATGTAAACCTTCATACTCTCTTTATGTGTAATCAGGTGTTTTGCAACAAGTCTCTTGCTAATGTATTAATATTATGGTTTTAATACTTCTGCTATCAATGTTTAACTCAGACTAGATTTCAGACTTAAGACTTAAATAGATGGTTCATGTTTAATATCCCTGCAAGGCTAATTTAGTGTACTGAACCATTGTTTACATTTTATGTTAATACATGTGCAACATATTAACATTTTAAGAAGTTTTGAACATTTCTGCATCAGTTTATACCAAGAATGCCAATGCAAATCACTATGCTTTGGAACAAAGACTATAAATTGTGCCTCAGTGGAGTTAACTTCTCATTGGTCAATTCGGCTCTGGAGGGTGGGATCAAAGCCATCCTTATAAAAGCTGGTAGCCTAAGGCCACACCCCAGACCAGAGTGAACCCAGAACTAAGGAGATGACTCCAAGGAGCAGGTGGAGAACCTGACAAAATGGGTTAATCGAACAGGCCAGGCATTCCTATCTCTGATACCTTTTTTTCTTTCTTTTCCGTCGAGAGTCTAGTTAAGTTTAGTGTGCAGCGAAATCAAAAGTCAACACGATTAGCCCTTTTGCCACTACTAAACTTGAAACGACTGACTCCGCCCCAATCCAAGCCTCGCGAGGACAAAGAACTGTCCACCAGCTAGCCACGTGCTCAACAGAGGGAGTTCTTCCTCAAAAAAAGGAACGCAAGTAACACTTGCAGACTACCACTGAACTGGTATAAATTAAATGCAACCCCAAAAAGACCATAGAGGGGTTAAGTTGATTATTTTGGGTTTGCTTGGTTTGGTCTTACAAAATCTGAGGCTTTTCCATCATTACTCTCAAACTCTTGTTCTTCTTCCTTTACTCTTCTCCACAACTGTATGAATGTGTGTTTGTGTTAGTTTCTGTTAGATTAGTCAATAGTTTCATTTTGTATAAGAAAGGTGCCTGTACATGTTTATGACTCTAATGTCTTAAACTTCAATCTTGCTACCGTGCTTAAACATAAATGTTTTTTTTTTTAATAGCCGAAATTTAAGTCAACTGTTCATTTGAACGATAGTTAGACGATTTATTTGTTCGGATTTAAAGTGTCGATTCTTTTGAAGCCCCGTTCAAATTAATCTTCAATTCCTTTTGAGCTAATTTGCTACAGAATCATAAAGCGCCTAAACAAGTTCACACACATAAATGCCTTCACACTTTTCACACCTTATTATAGATTTTGAAGAGTCCAAAGATTCATTAATTTTCCTTTGACTTAGTCTCTATTTCAGAGATCGCCACAGTGGAATAAACTGCTAACTTTTCCAGCATATGTTTTATGCAGCAGATGCCCTTCCAGCCGCAACCCAGTACTGGAAAACACCCATCATTCACACACACACACACACACACACACACACACACACACACACACACACACACACACACACACAAACACACACACTCATACACTATGGCCAATTTAGTGTATTCAATTCACCTATACCGCTTGTCTTTCTCCAGGGATAACATGGGGAGAATATGCAAACTCCACACAGAAATGCCAACTGGCCCAGCCGGGACTTAAACCAGCAACCTCCTTGCTGTGAGGCAACAGTGCTAACCACTGAGCCAACATGCCGCCAGAGTCCAAACAACAAAAGTAAAACAAAATAAGTTGTTAAAAGTAGCACATAAATAAACCACAAGAGCTATCAAAGAAGAACAAAATGTTTGTATACATGCTCCACATATCAACAATAAAGTTGAAATCTGTTAGTTTTAATACAAATCTACCCTGGGGACATAAAAGTGACCAAAGTTGAAGAAACAGCCATACATGACCTTAGAAACCTGCATGGATCCTGGAGGCAAGGTCTCACTAATGAGGCCAGACAAAGGAGGGAGTGATGTTGAGACGAGGCCCGTTGCCTGATCCCTCCAGTGACAAACACACATGGCTTTGAAAATGCCATCTCAGTTCGGCAGTGGTGACAGTCCTGTCTGCAGTCAAGCTGAGCCAGACAACATGTGTTTAAAAAACTGCATGTGTGACCATTGTTGTCTGTCAACAAAATATCAGCTCACTTCAGGAAAATAACAATAAACACTGCATACAGCTGTGACTTAGAGGTAAGTGCAAATTGTGCCAGAGTTTGAGCTTGACAGAATATAGGGTCCAACACAAACACTCTACAAACTAGCTTGCAAGTATAAATTGGCCTTTCTGAGTTATCCTTTGTCTTTGCTTCCGGGCAGACCATTAACGCTGCCTTCACATCTTCACATTGCTAATATGAGCATGTCGCATTCAAGTGCTTGTTACTGAAAAGGATTTGAATCATGAAGGGCACAAAGTTTATTCCCACCTATTTTCTGGGCAAATCTTTTTAGAGCCAACTGAAGATTTTGAATGTTGAATAAAATGTAGCATCACACTTGTAGACAAATATGTTTCATTTTAATGTCATGTTTAATGTTTGTTCATTCATGTACTGTAAGCAGTGTTAGATGTACTTATTTACAAAATTCATTCATTCATTTTCGTTTAGGCTTAGTCCCTTTAATAATCTGGGGTCACCACAGAGAAATGTACCGCCAACTTATCCAGCATGTTTTATGCAGGGGATGCCCTTCCAGCTGCAACCCATCTCTGGGAAACATCCATACACACTTATTCACACACATACACTACGGACAATTTAGCCTACCTGATTCACCTGTACTGCATGTCTTTGGACTGTGGGGGAAACCGGAGCACGCGGAGGAAACCCACGCAAATGCAGAGAGAACATGCAAACTCCACACAGAAACGTCAACTGACCCAGCCGAGGCTCAAACCAACGACCTTCTTGCTGTGAGGCAACAGCATTACCTACTGTGCCACTGCATCTCCATTACTGTAATTTACTGTAATACATTTTTTTTTTTGCAAAAAAGAAGGGAATTTTACACTTGTAGACAAATGTGTATCATCTTTCTAATGTCAAGTTTAATGTTTTTTTTATTCATGTAAGCAGTATTAGGGTGTAATAATTTACAAAATAATTACTGTAAATTACTGTAATTTACTGTAAATTACTTTTTTGCAAAAAATGTTTGTTTAATATTTAATGTTTGTTCATTCATGTACTGTAAGCAGTGTTAGATGTACTCATTTACAAAATAATTACTGTAAATTACAGTAATTTACTGCAATTACATGACTTTCTTGGCTAAAAAATAAAGGGAATTTTACACTTGTAGACAAATGTGTATCATCTTCGTAATTTTATGTTTAATGTTTGTTCATTCATGTAAGCAGTGTTAGATGTACTTTTTAAACTAAAATAATTACTGTAAATTACTGTAATTAAATTACTTGTAAAAAGTCAGGGATTAAATCTCATTTTTAGCAAATTTAATTATAGTTACAGTAAAAAAAATAACCAGACCTGACCTGTCTGCAAACCAGAGCCATGATCCCTTATTATTTTCCACAACCATGCAAGAAATACCAGAGCTCCAAACTTTGTGGGGAAGATCCTGTCTGTCAGTTTTGTCAGATGCTTTTGGTAAAGGGGCAGAAAAACATGAGATGAGGTGTCAGAGAGGCCATGCAGGACGTTAGGGGAACAGTATTGAATGCTATCTCAGGGGCCACAGCGGTTAACCATGTTTGACAGCTGCAGAGGCTCAAGCCTGTACCTGAGTCGCTCCAGCCAATCACAGCCCGTGTGGCTGTTTCTAAACTTGCGGCCAGTGAAGCGCCCAAAAAGAGTGTAAGTACATTCTGACACCCTCCCAGATTAAATGTCACAGAGTGTCACTGGGTCCTAATGCCCAACAGTCCTTCACTTATGGGTTGGATATGACTATCGACCCGTCAGTACAGTGCCACCAATGCCTCATGATTGTCTTTGCCCTTTTATCTCAGGACAATCCACTATAGAGGAGCTCTATCACACTACCCCCAAAGATAAACTATTAAACAATGTGTGTCTTTTTCCCAAAAAATAAAAAATAAAATAAAATATTAAAAAAAATGTGATATGTCGTGTCACACATTTTGCATTCATTCATTCATTCATTCATTCATTCATTCATTCATTCATTCAT
>CAIGQZ010032666.1:329846-341572 GCA_903798205.1 Danio tinwini
TATTATTATTATTATTATTATTATTATTATTATTATTATTATTATTTCACTGAGCCACTAAGGCACATTTTTTAAGATTCTTGGGACTGATAAGAAAATACAACAAAGATGAACAAATGTACACATAAGGGATTGAATAAACACAAAAACCCAGTCAGATGGTGTGATAAGAAAGATAAATAATAAAAAGAAAAAAAAAGAAACATTAAAAACTGAATTACATTAAAACAGATGAGCAAAACAAATCATAATAGCAAATTTCAAACAATATCACCCATGATACACAAATGTTAATCCCCTGAATTTGGCACAACACTGCACAAATTTAATTGAACGGTTTCTCTTGCTCTGAACAACACCGCACACAAATCAACTGAAGCAAATTTCCTTGTTTTCGGGGAAAGATGTGTTTGCCAGGCCTGTTCCTCATCCTTTCACTTACGTTTTATCATCTCTGTGCTTTAAGTGTACTGCAATCATCACGATTTTAATTACCCTACAGTCGCCATGTGTTTTGCTCTTATTTACTCTCAACACCCTCTGAAGCAAGCCATTAGTAATTCTCTAAGAACATCTACATTTTTTATCTTACCTCTATTGTTTTTGTCTTCTAAATGCTCTTGTTCTGCTGTACAAAACACGTAGGTACTAATTGTAAGAGCAACACCTCTTTCAAGAGGGCAAGCTCTTCTTCTTAAAAAACACTTTTGATCTCAGTTACAGTTTATTTCAGATTGCATTCAGACTGTATTCTTGGTCTATTCAGAACATTCACATAAGGCCTACACTTTCTAAACTTTAAAGAGCACCTATTTTACTCCTTTTCAAGATTTAGGATAAGTATTTTGGGTCTCTAGAATGTGTCTGTAAAGTTTCAGCTCAAAACACTCATCAGACTGTTTATTATACCTTTCAGAATATTGGATTTCTGCTTTAACGTTCACAAACTGGGATTGAAGCATCTTCTTTTATAATTGTACTGCTGCAGTGATGAATTACATCAATTTTACCATATTTAACTTACTTTATTACAAACATGCACTGTTTTAAAAATGTTGTAAACTTGTAAAATCATTCATGATCACATTTGATGATGATTGATGATCACACAGCACTTAACAGATCTTTTAATCCTGGTTGCTTTGCGCACGTCCTGTCTTCTTGATATGATTATACGCGTTACTACGGAAAAATGTTAATATGCGGCTGTTAATCAAATCGGTGTGCGGGGAAACCGCAGTCCTACATCACACTGCAGTGGGCCCCAAAATGGGAGCGATTTGGATCCTATTTTAACATCAGGAAATTAAAAAAAAGACTTATTTCCTTTATATCATCCCAAGATGACTGTGGACACACTATACCCACACACACTTCTGTTCAAACAGCTTACAAAAGATGATTTTTAACATAGGTGCCCTTTAAGGCATTACAGTTGATTATAAAAAGCAACACATTCTACAACAAACACACACACGCAAACACACAGTAACCCCCCCCCCCCCCCCCCCCCCCCCACACACACACACACACACACAATTTTTAAAGAAATACACACATATAAACACACATTTAACACAAACATGACAACATAAGAAAATATCATAATGGTGCATCAAGCATGAAGTTATTGTTTAAAAGTAATGAATTTATTAATATAGGCCTGAATTTTAATTCAGGAGACTTCTGGTAGAGTAATAATTCTCTAAACAAAAGATCTATTTGTATTGCTATGAAAGACATGATGATGATGATGATGATGATGATGATGATGATAATGATGATAATGATGATACAACTTTTAAAAGCAATGCCTATTTTAAGAGGGCAAAAAAAAATCTGTATCTTGATATTTTCAGCTTATTGCATTCTCTGTTATTTCAGTACATTTCCATCTGGTCTACACTTGATTACAGTTGATGAAAACAGAAAGCAACAACACAGATTCTACAACAACTCATCCTACATACACACAGGAATCAAATCATAATGCAAAAATTACAACAAAAGTAAATATCATAATAATGCATCAAGCTGTGTTATCTCCTAAATTGACAAATTTATCCAATACAAGCCTGGATATTAATCCAGGAGGCTTCTGGTTTGAAAGTGAGCCATTGCTCCATATGAGTCTGTGTTTAATGCTGTGAAGTGACGGCACATGCTGCGACGCTTCGCCTGGAGGAACTCAAGCATGAAGGAAAAGGATTTGAGCCACATAAAGCCATCCTAACCGGCTGTAATATCAACCATAAACAGAACAGCTAGCCGAAAGTCACGTCCTCAACAAGCTCAATGTTATGGGCGAGTGTTGAACTTAATTTATTTGAAGCCTTAAAAATGAGTTTTCAGCTTCTCTGGGGCTCGTCGAAGTTCCAACGGCAGGCGTTTGATCAAAACACAATTGCTTGAGAAGCGGCGTGCGATTACCGAAAAGATGAAAAAGAACCTGACTGATGCTCGGCGACTTTATGAGGGAACATTTGGTGCAGATCCATTTCAGAGACTCGCCCTTAAGCTGAAATGTTTCATTCATGGCATTATCATGAAAACATACCGCCTTAAAGCGGTATTAAATATTACAGCCTGCGAGAGAACATAGAGTATGCATCATTTCAGCCGGGCCAAGATTCAATCAAAAGCAGTTCCAGTCAAAAACACAACGCTGCTTTGCCTTTCCTCCAAAGTCGGGCCCCAGAGAAAGGTGAGCAGGTGGCACTGGCTGGTGTAAGACCCGCTCAAAACCCTCATCTTGGAGGAGCCGGAGATGGAGAAGGAGGAGCCGAGGGCAACGCTTAATATTTCAACACAAGGCCTGACAGGTAGAGGACCAGGTGTTGCCAGTGCTGACAGAGAAACTGTATGCAAACATCTCTGGAGTTTTGCCAGATATACAGTACTGTGAAAAAGTTTTAGGCCACCATTATATTTGGGTAGTTGATAAATAGCAGTAAAATGCTTTTTTTATTTTGTTAAACTTTTTTTTTTAATAATTAGTCTGATAAGGCCTGATGTTTGCAAAAATATAAAGGGTCACTAACTTTATCAATTCTTTCATTTTTTCAAAATATATTTACTAAACTGTATCTTAAATATGTTGTATGGTGTGACAAAGCACAAAATAAGAAAAAAAGTACAAATATACAAGCATACAAATAGCTAGGGGTGTGACAAGACACTTACAGACACAAGATTGGGTTCGAGATGAGACAAGATTTTTACACTATTGAATAGTGAAAAAATATCACAAAATGCAAAACTATTTAGGTGCTTTTTTCAAATCCACTTTATTTAATGTTATTTTACTTATGTTTTAATGAATTCTATGCTGTATATAGGACATGCAACATATTTTACTAATATATGAATGGAAAATATTTTAAATATTAGCAAAATAAAGTGCTATTCCATTGCATTGCTACGAACCAGTAATTTGTGTAGCAGAAGTTGTAGCAGCCTTTGCTTTTGGATGCGGCAACCTTTAAACTCCATTTAAAAAGCAGTTACATCACACCTGCCGAAGCAAACCAGTGACGCACAACACTGAGGCTAGCTTGGAATGCCAGATGTGTGCAAAGAATGTGAGGTGCGGTTCAAATCCAATCCTGCCTCCAATTTTCAGGGCTAAATTTGAGAAATCTCATCGTGATTTTGTCTTGCGAGATCTTGTCACAACCCTACAAATAGCATGAAGGATTCAATTCATCACTGGACACTTAACATATAGTGTTATTTATTTTAAATTAAATTATGAATAATTTTTGTTTTACTCCAAAACTTGTCTGACTTGTTGCACATTTTCAATAAATAGGGTTGTCACACTAAAGAACAACAAAACTTAAGTTCCCCTTTGGGAGAGAACTTCAATGCTATGTGGAAAAACTTCCACTATGGGGATTTTGTCAGAATCCAATCATCTGAAGGAGTATAAAAACGGGTCCCCGGAGTCATACATGGCGAAATCGGTGTATTCCAGTTTTCCCCGCCGAGCTCAACCATGCAGCTGATGCGCTCTCATGGCAATTCGCCTGGGAAAATGGAGGCTTCACCCCTGATTGTCCAGCTTTTATGGGTGCGTTCTGCGCACTGGCTACACAGCTGGCCCCTAGGTTGTACATAATACGCATTTCTTCAGTGAGCCTACTCGCACAGATGCTGTGTAAAGTCAGGGAGGATGAGGAACAGGTCTATGCATTGCGCCTCTCGGGCTCAATCAAACCTGTATTCCAGCTCGCTCCCCTCATGATGACCCCTCCCTGGTATGTCTTCTGGAAGAAACTTCTTCTTTGGGGACAGGCACCGTTTGGGGACAGGCACCAGATCTATGGAACCTCACGTGTGGCCCATAGATGGAGCGCGGAGGACTTAGGTGACCTACCGTTTAGGTGGTTAACATCATCACTCAGGCCTAGTGCACCCTCTTTGAGGCATGCCTATGCCCTGATGTGGAGTCTATTTGCTGTGTGGTGTACTTCTCTCCGAGATCCCAAACATGCCAGATCAGTGTGATGCTATCCTCCTTCAGTTGGCTGGAGCCAAGGCTGTCTCCTCCACACTGAGGGGTTGGCGTTGCGATCATCCCTGCTCTAAGGACGTGGCGATGGCGGCGCGCTGGGAAAGCATTGCCTCATCATCCAGTCCCCAGAGGCGCAAGATGTGGATATTATTATCCTGTCCCCTCTCTTACCCATTAAAGATCTCTCTTAGGAGAGGTCTGCTCGATCACTCAACTCAGTATCTATATGATTTCTGTCCAGGTAGACAGCTCTGCTGGTCGCGTTGGTATCGGTCAAATAGGCGGGTATCTGAAGGCATTTTCGTTCAGCGAAATGTGCCAGCGTTTTGGGCCGGCCCACTCTTACGTTTACCTGAGACCCCGGCCCACATAGGTGCCCTAGGTTCCTACAGCGCTCGTTTAGACTATGTAGTGAACCTGCAAGTGCTGCCCACAGGGGAGGCAGACCCAGCCCCTTTATTGCTGTGTCCTGTTCGCGCTTTGCGTATTATAACGGACCGTACTCAGAGCTTAGATCCTCTGAGCAGCTCTTTATATGTTGTGGTGATCGGCAGAAGGGAAGTGCCATATCTAAACAGAGGTTGGCCCACTGAACAGTGAATGCCATCTCCCTCGCTCATCGAGCCAGGGCGAGACGTGTCCCCCAGGAGTGAGAGTGCACTTCACTCGGAGCGCGCATCCTTTTAGGCGTTAGCACGCGGCGCTTTTCTAACAGACATTGTAAGAGCTGCGGGCTGGGCGACACCTGAGCATTTGCGAGATTTAATCTTCGAGTGAACCGATTTTCTCACGCTGGTGTTAGGTGTTGTTAAACGCTTGCTGCGCCTTTCTCTCTAACAGAGATTTGTGCGCTTTTCTTGATTTGTCAGTTGAGTTCCCCACTCGGCGAACCCTGCAGAGTTCCTCTGAGGCCCCCAGCATCTGACTCAGCGGAGGAGTCAGATGTTGGCTCGTTACGTTGTAGGTATGCCGGCTGGTCATCCCACGTTTTGTGTATAGGTTCCTGCTATGTGCGATCCCCACTGGCAATCCCATATGCTCACTCAGCCACGATGTAGTCCCTACTCCTAGGCGGGCTTGTGTCTTCCCTCCCCGCTAACCATCTTCTCATATGTGCACTCCCTCTTCTTAGGGCTATTCCATATGCTATTTTGTCACCAGGCTCCTCCTCCGGGCATCGGGACTGAACACTTTCCCAACATACTGTCGTATTTAAAACTCCTAGAAACTAACTAGGTGTATTTTACGACTCCCCGAAAAATATATCTAAACCAGAAAAGGTAAGTAAGGTGAGTAAGGGCCAGGGGACACGTTGGAAGACTGCGCCTCCGGTGATGCAGGTGCGCTCGTGCTGCTGCGTGGCGCGACCCTCACCAAAGACGTGGTAAGGTTCTTTCGTTGTGGCGCTTTCCATAAATTTCCCCATAGTGGAAGTTTTTCCACATAGCATTAAAGTTCCCTCCCGAAGGGAACTTCAATAGGGCTTTTATGCCAAGCCAATTGTCATTGAAGACAGCTGTGCACGCTGACGCCGCCAATTCATTGGCATTTCATTTGCCCGTTTTTATACTCTTTCAGATGATTGGATTCTGACGAAATCCCCATAGTGGAAGTTTTTCCACATAGCATTTCCGTTCCCCCCCTCGGAGAATGAGGGTTACTTTAGTAACCAGAGCGTTTTATAGTGGTTACAAAAAGAAAAAAAAATTGTGAAAAACTTAGAGACAAAAAATTAATAGGTGCACGTCACGGCCTTTCACAAGCCACATGATCTTGAATTCTTCAACTATATATTTTGAGAGGAGCACGTGATATGATTAATCTCTCATCTGTAATCATTAGTAAGCCAACCAGATTATTCCAAACTCACAAACAGCCTTATCTTCATATTTTTGAAGAATCCCCCATCCACCTCATCTCCCCCTTTTCCTCATTTACCAGGGGGAGCTCTCGGGAACTACCTGATCTTGAACCCCCTTACATGCTCATTGACCAGACGGGAGCCATGGGCTCGATTTTCTCTCGGGACAGCATGCCAAACCTGCTATTATTATCAAGCAACATCTATGTATGAACTCTTTAATTAAGTTTTCTGTGGAATTGTAGCATAGCATATAATGTCACCCCAGAGGACATGTTTTTCAGTGACAAAATGTATACAATTCCTATGTTTTTAGACATATATGGATGAGGAAAAGTTGTGATTTACAATAAATTAGACAAGTGTTTATACCTGATTTGACTTTTTTAATGAAAAGAGCTGTAATTATTTAAACTATGTTGAGAGAGTCAGACCACAGCTTTGAGATTTCACTCAACATCATGTTAACAACCCATTTAATATTTTAGTGACAGTATGATGTCCTTATGTCCTTTTTTTTCTCATTCTCTTTATTAAAATACAACCAGAAAATACTGATTAGAGTTGGATTGTTTTTCTGAAAGACAGAGTTGGAAAGAAATGCAAGAATGGGTGTTTGTGGCAGTTACGGAAACATTGTAGCTGCATTCCTGCTATTGGTGTTGGCAATATTGTCTGAACTGATGGGATTGTTAATGCTGAAAAGTACAGACAAGTTTTAATCTATTACGCCATTCTCTTTGGAAAGCACTGATTGGTAATGGTTGCATTTTTCAGCATGACAATGATTCCAAGCACAGTGCTAATTGTTAGATTACACTCTCCACAAGAGATAAATAAGATCTAGCCAGGGATGCCAGATCCTGTCAGAAAATGTCCGTTTATTTTGCTATACAGAGAAGGAGCCAGCAAAACGGCCCAATATCCAAACCCATCAATCTGTACTGAGGGCTACATTTACATAAAGGAGGTGACTGAGATAGCCAGAGAAGAGCAAGAGACTAAGTAAAAGTGATACTGAATGATCAGAGTTTAGTGTATAAAGTGTATCTTAGCCTATAATCCCAACACAAAAATGCCATAATAGTGTTAAAATACCCTAAACATTAGTTAAATAAAAAATATGCTTAAAAAATATTCTGTGATGTTACAAACCGCAAATGGTGACACTAACTCATGAAACCAAGGATGGAATTATACTTAATTATAAAAAATGTGTCATGCTAAATTATATAAAAAAAACAGTATTAATAGATTATATTAATAAAATATTAACTTCTAAAATAACCTTTACATGTTTAATATATTAATGACAACAGATTTTGCATATACATAAAATATTTAAGTTAATAAATGAATGAAGAATAAAAGAAAGAAAATAAAACACAACTCAAATAAATGGCTGCTTAAACCTAATGACTTAAGTAACCTAAACACATGTTGCTTTGTTAGATTCAGCATATTGCAGTGAATCATATTCATAAAATACAGACAGTCATACAATGGCCTCCATAGAGTTCAGACCTGAAACTTATAGTAACAAAATGAATCACCAGGACAGAAAAAAAATATATCCCTGTCTAAATCTAAAGAACAACTCTGGGAAGAGCTGAAAGAAGCTTGCTTTTAATTAACACATTTCAGAAAACCTCAGAACAGACTCCTGAAAACAGTGCCAAGGGAGAACACATGTTTTTTAAAACACAGACTTTTGATTGAAAAAGTAGTTTTGTTCTGATAATTGTGTTATTTTGGTCAAATTCTGTTTATATTTAAGCTTCTAAATACACTGACAAAAAAAAATCTGTTAATTAACAGGTTCCGTATTTCGTGATTCATGTTTTGCATTATGGTACCTTGAATTCTGTCGACTTTTGATGTTGATAATTCAACTGTGCAGATTAACAAAGTGACTTTTATTGCCATTTTTTGTAGTTGGGAAAAAAATACATTTTAAAAGAAATTATATACAGACAATTAGGTCCGAAATATAACAGAAAAGCACTGGCTTATGTTTAATTGTTTTTCCAACACCAATCCAGATAATACCGATTCCAGATAATGACTTCAAACTAATACAAATGTCAATAAAAGTCACTTTTTTCTAACTTTTCAACATCAAAAGTTAATGGAGGAAAGGTCAACGTCTCATAATGCAAGTCAAGAGCATAAATAAACTGGAAAAAATCTATGAATCACAAAATTTTTACAGTCCTAAAGCGACTTTAAACTATGTGAGTTTGCAAGACGCAGCGCTTAACAATGATTTTAAAATAAGAGCAGTGTAAAGTGCAAGGGTAAACGGACATAACCACTGACCATAGCCTATAAGCAGAAGCTCACAATACTTGCCCCACCTCCGAGTTCCTCTGATTGGTTCACAGCTTTAAAACTGACATTGATCAGTGGCACTATGTAAAACAAATCTGTGAATGAGTCTTGGCCCCTTAACACATTACTGCATATGCATGCAAAGCGAGCAGGGTTTGAGTGTGTGAGCTGGAAAGATGACTAAAAAGAATGAGAGAAAGATATAAAATTTGTTGCAAGATGGCCTGCGTGTGCTCGTTTTTTTTCCAATAATGATGTGGGTTGGAGAATGGGAGGCAATATAAGCTTTTATGGCTACTATTAATCTTGCATTAGGAAGGCACATCGCGAGGAACAAGTGACATGCATTTCATTTGTGGCATAAATGTCACCTATTCCTGTTTCTGGTGTCTGGGGAAATAAGACTTCTGTATAGTAGGAGTGAAACACATTGGTATTGCAGATATGGGTTTGCTGTAACACCACTGCTAAAAGCTAAAAACAGAAAACACAAGAGCATGTCTGTTGGCAAATAGAGAGAATAGATTACACTCATGCACTCCAGCTAAGGCAACTTTTATGCAATTTCCTCGCTAAAGTATACATATTTATTGAAGATGAGAGTGAGCTTGAGTAACAGTTGGATTAAAATAGCAGGCTGATTGAATAACATAAGTGAACTCTAAAGACTTTATTACTTGGCACAACTCAAAACAAAGACAATTATGATTCTTACACTCATTTTAAGACACAATATCAAGAGGATGTGTGTCACTGTAAACTGCACAAGCTGGTGTTATTACTTTTGTTACATATTTTATACCTTAGTTTTTATTTATTGTCCCTTATTATTTGCAGACTTAGCTCCTTTAAAATTATATAAATGAATAAAAAATACATATTGTATTGAATTAATTAAATGTAAGTTTAATTATTAAATTAACTCACTTTTTTTCTAAATTCAGATTTATTAAGTATGGTTCAATTAAGTACAATAATAATCTTTATTCTATTTTACAAAGGTCTGGTAGCATTTGTTATAAATATGAAAAAATGACGGGTAGCACAATTGCCTCAAAGCAAGGTCGCTGGTTTCGAGCCCCGGCTGGGTCAGTTGCGGTTTCTGTGTGGAGTTTGCATGTTCTCCACGTGTTCCCATGGGTTTCCTCCGGGTGCTCCGGTTTCCCCGACAAGTCCAAAGACATGAGGTATAGTTGAATTGGGTAAGCTAAATTGTTCGTGGTGTGTGTGTGTGAACGAGTGTGTATGGATGTTTTCCAGTTATGGGTTGTGGATGGAAGGGCATCTGCTGCATTAGACATATGCTGGATAAGTTGGCAGTTCATTCCGCTGTGGTGACCCCAGATTAATAAAGGCACTAGGTCGAAAAGAAAATGAATGAATGAACAAATGACAGATTTCAAGTAAAAACACTGTCATTTTGTCATGATCACCAGAAATCCAGGCTTGCAGATCGCTGGTAAACATGCACCATCACCTAGACTACAATTCTGTCACCTTATGAACTACAAATGCCATCATGCACCTCATACACTCCTGTTTCCAGATCACCAATGATAACACATACAGCTAAGAGCTGATCAAAAACTGATTACACAGACAATATACACTGCTCACATTCCCACACACTTTGCTGAGTCTTGTTGTTTAAACACTGTAACATTAGGAAGTGTTCTTCTAGTTTAGTCTTTTCAAGGTTCATGATCCTTGCCTTATTCTCTTGTTTACAGTAGCTGCCACCTGTATCGATCTTGTGCCTGTTACCTGACTACACTTTTTCCTGTATGTACATGTTTGCTCCTGTTTGACCATTACCTGTCTGGTGTTTCTGAATAAAGCCACACATGGATCCTCACTCTATAGTAACTCGACTCCACTGTGGTTAAACATTTAGAGAATGAGGAAATTATTGTTTGTTTGTTTTTGTACAGTTACGGTTGGTTATATTTTTTGCCAGTTTTTTTGTCATTTTTTTTGTCTATTCCAGATCATTTAGGTGATATAGGTGATCATTTAGGTAAGTAATTTAGATGACAAAATTATAAATTTTCCATATGAACTGTATATGTTTGAAGCAACACAATTAATTTACATAGTGGAAATCAATAAAGGCACATACACACTAAATAAAGAGCTTACATGCAAAAGTCTGTAAGGGCCATCTGAAACACTCTTCTAAAATGAAAATATTTTTCTTGTGTGTTCAGCTCAGTGATTTTACTTTTATGTCAAATAATATGTTATTTTCATTGTTTTTAAAGTAAAATAGCTGGACATAAACATAGCAGGTTTATATGCAAATTGCTAATTTTAGAAGATCATTTCAGAATTTCAGTGCTTAAAGGCTTTTGCATCTGAACTCTTGATATGTATTGCATCTTCTATGCTTTATCATATAACAGTTCTGTCACTTAGAAATCTCTCAGGTTTAAGTAAAAATAAATTCAGTTTAACTATCCCTTTTAGAACAGGTGATGCAACTGAATTAGGTTAGCCACAAGCCATCTAGGAGTCACTAACCCCTTAGTGCAAGCTAACTTGAAGAACTTACCCACGGCTGGTGCAACCTTAACCAAACGTTTCATGCTTGACTAAGAAGTAAATCTTCAATTTTGTGAAAACAGCGCACAGGTGTACATGAACAGGTTTCAAACCAGCAGTTTGCCAATTACTGCCGCAGACACGCAAAACAACTGTAGGCTAATTAATCAGCATTACCAAAAATAATAATAATAATTCCCAAAAAAATAAACACTGCCTTCAACCTCACTTGTTCCAAACCTACTTGAGCTTTTTTTTATTCTGTTAAACACAAAAGAAGATATTCTGAAGAATGTTGGAAACCTGTAGCCATTGACTTCCTTTGAATTTTGTTTTGCTACTAACATTCTTCAAAATATCTTCCTTTTTGTTTAACAAAAGCAGCTCATACAAGTTAGAAGGGTGAGAACCAAAACATGGACTGTAAAAAATAATATAATATAATATAATATAATATAATATAATATAATATAATAT
>CAIGQZ010032666.1:414243-426256 GCA_903798205.1 Danio tinwini
TTGCAACTACATGTCAACTAATTCTCATTAGATTATAAGTAGACTGTTAGGTTGGGGTTAGGCTTAGTGTAAGTTGACATGTACTTGCAAAGTTTTTATAGTCAGTCAAATGTCAGTTGAAGGAGCAGTATCAACAGATTTTAAGCAGACAGTCTAATACTTAAATGGGTCATCAAAATAAAGTGTTACCCAGATTTTAACAATTATTTTAACCATTAAAAGCACTGCAATCTATTATTGAAAATAAAAAAAAAATACTTGCATTAACTTAATATACTGTAACATCTTAAAAAATTGGTTTCTAATGGCAGGGCTTGTTTAAAAAATGTGAAATTCAATGTGATAGTCAAAGTGACTAGCTTTGTACATTTGTTTTTAAATTAATATCAGCCTGTCTTCTTTTTAGTGTTAATCTTTTGCTGCAAATTTTATAACAAAAATATGAATATATGTTTTAATCTCAAACTACAAATAGCAAAACTAGACTAACTGATTTTTTTCAAGAGCTGTTTAATAAAGAATACATATATATAAAAAAATTAAGAAAAAAATAATTTCCTCAGTATTTTTAGTGTCTATCCTTGTCAAACTACTGTAGTAGAGACTGGATTATATAATAATCTACAAAATAATATCTATAATGAATCTGCAAAAAAAACATTTAGGATTAATGTCATAATCTAGAAAAATATAAACCTTCCTCATGTGAATCTTTGCTTCAGCAATAACTTAAATGTTGTGCTTTCTTTCAGTTGCTCTTTTTCTAATTCTCCATAGGCTACACTGAAAATCAAAGTAAGATGTTTTTTACCCGAGTGAGCGAGCAATCAAACCTATAGAGCATGCTCTGTTTTTAGTGTCCTTCTCTGAGGGCGAGAATAGAAAGGGAAAAAGAAAAAAAAGAAAAAAACCTTTGAATGACCATGATTTGATGCACATTTTTAGCAAACTGTATTCATCGAAGGAAAAGCTCAGCACCCCTGCGACAGTCATGACCAGACCTGTCATTCTGTCTTACAAAAAAACAAGTGACTACATAATGCTTGTTTTTCTCTGACTATATGGATGGATTTCTGGTGTACTTTGTGCAAGTAATAATACAAAAATAATATAAATAAAATAAAACACTACCTACATGACTAATTTCTCTGAATACAAAGGCCCCAATCAAACACTCTGTGCTATATGGCGCCATATCATATATTTTTCACATTTTGTGCTATGTTGTTTAAATAACAAATGCATTTGTGCCACTATGTGGACTCATGGACAAGCTGGTCTGGTATGTTTAGTGGCAAATTGCTATTTTGAGGCAACTGAAATAGACTTTGTCATTGACCATATTGTTTCTCAAAGAATGGAAGCAAGATATTTAGATATTTCACCTTCAACAGTGCATAACATCATTAAAAGATTCAAGAAATCTAGAGGAATTTCCCTGCATAAAGGACAAAGGCGTAAGCCTAAGCTGAACCGTGATCTCCAATCCCTCAAGCAGTGCTGCAATAAGAATCGTCATTCATCTATAAGCAAAATCACCACATGTGTTTAGGACTACTTTAGCAAACCTGTCAAGCACCACAATACGCAACTACATCCACAGATGTCATTACTGTGCCAAAAGAAAGCCATATGTTAACAGTGTCCAGAAGCGCCGTCGACTTCTCTGGGCTCTGAGGCATCTGGGATGGACCATCACACAGTGGAAACGTGTAGTCAGATGAATCTGTATTTCAAATGGATGCCATGTGCTCTGGACCAAAGAAAAAAAAGGATTATCCAGCAGCAAGTCCAAAAGCCAGCGTCTGTCATGCTATGGGGTTGTGTCAGTGCTCTTGGCAAAGGTAACTTGCATTTCTTTGATGGCACTATTAATGCTGAAAAGTACATAACGATTTTGGAGCACAATATGCTAACTTCTTTTCCAGGGACGCCCATGCATATTTCAACAAGACAATGCAAAACCACATTCTGCATACAATACAAAGTCCCGGCTGTGGAGGAAGAGGATACAGGTACTTGACTGGCCTGCCTGCAGTCCTGACCTGTCTCCAATAGAGAATGTGCAGCACATTTTGACATCACTTAGTGACTTCAGTCTCTCAACATTTATTAAGTGTTGTGAAAAGCAATGGCAACATTACAAAGTGGTAAATGCTTAACTGTTCTGTACTGTAACTTTTTTTTTAAATGTGTTGCAAGAACCGAAACTAGAATTTTGAAAAAATAAAAATAAATAAAAGTCATGAATCATGTGCTGTTGTATTATCTGCAATGAAATACAAGTCAAAGTAAATTTCTTCCTTTCTTTTTTTTATTAGCATTTTCCATACTGTCCCTCTTATTTATTTGGGGTTGTATATATAAAAAATTTCCCTCGATTGACTACAGAACAAAGCACTGTGGTTAAATGACTTGCATAATTAAAATAACTTGCTTAGTTTGACTGGAAACTGCACTTTAAACTCAAAATCTTCCAAAATAACTAATAAAATATTTACCATCATCATAATAATAATAATAATAATACCATCATATCAAAGACCAAGAGCAATTAGTTATTAAAACTATTATGTTTTAAAATATGTTAAATAAATACTCTACATTAAACATACACTTTTAACATAAACTGCAAAGAAATCTGCAAGAAAACAAAAGTTTATTGTCTTTTATTTAATGTCCTAGTAAATGACAATAAAATCTATTAACACCACACAAAAGAAAAAACACATGCACTTTTTAAAAAGGTGATAAAACTGTCAAATCGTGTAAAGGTGACAAAGAGTTCAAAAAAAGCCTGTGTTTGTTCTTTCAGGATTTGAATAGAAAAAAAAACACCTAAGAAAATAGTGCTACATCAAACACATAACTATTCTTTTTCCCCAGGCACACAAATCCACATATTTGATCAAATCCAGATTAGTTCCAGCTCATTGATCTCAGAGAATTACGCCAAATCATGAGAGATTATATTAAACGCTTAAACTACAGATAATTAAGCCCAGTGTGGTATTGTGGAGAAGAAAATGAGAACATACGTGAAGGAGCATGAAAGAGACACAATACACAGAGAGAGAGAAAAAACGATGGAACATGGACTGAATCATAAAGAGGAAACTATTCTCTTCCGGGAATTTGCACATACGTAATTTCATATGAATTAAAGGAGACACGTATGTGAATGGGTGTGATTAATGGCATGGACGTCCGTGAGTATGTAAGCCTATACTTTATTCCAGTAATGTGAAAAAAAAAATAAAATAAAGTAAAAGGTAACTGAAATTTCTGTCATGACAATCACATGGAAATTAGGAAAGATGAATGAATATATTTTCTTTTTTTATTAAATGACATGCTCTAATGCCAAAATTTGTGACTCAAAAGAGGAAGAAACATTATTAGACATATATAAAATATAACAAATATTAGTAATTTTATTCAAACCGATACCAATCCAAAAAATATTGGAATTTTTTTATGTGGTCTGGTCTCTTCATTAATTAATTAATTAATTAATTAATTAATTCATTCATTCATTCATTCATTCATTCATTCATTCATTCATTCGTTTGTATGCTTGTTAGTTAGTTAGTTAGTTAGTTTGTATTTATTCTTTTTTGTGTTTTATTTTAAATAAATTATTATTTTTCATTAAATTTACATGCATAAAAATTATCAGATAAAACTAAGTGGTGAATTAATGTAAAACAATACATGTAAATTATTAAATACTAAATAAATATAAAGTTACATTTATACAAATACATAAACTAATTAATAATTTAAAAATACTAACCTATATAACACTATTTTAACATACTAAACTTAATATGCAGATCAATAAACTCACTTAAGTTTGACAAATATTGCAGCTGTCGGACAACATAACATACATTTGTGGCTTTTTTAGATGAGAATGTAGTTGTTTAGATTGCAACTTTGCAGTTTATTTATAAGGATAGTGCCTATTTTAAAAATGTATAATTTCGGAGAATCAGCATGTCGGCGGCCATCTGCCAGTCATACTGAGCAGAGCAAAGACAAGGTTGCACCACAAGATGGCGACAGAGACCACATAATACGTTCTTAGGCAAGAAAAACTCAACGTTTTCATATTTCAAACTATAGCTGATGAAATTATTATAAAACAGTGCCATTCAATGTTGATCTCTCTCTTTTGTATGTTGTAGTGCTGTATTTAAACCATAGTAATCTGCTGGCATTTTATGCCGTTCAGCCTTATAATTTTAAAATGTGAGCAAAATAACCTATTTTATCATCACTTTAGACATTACGCTAGAGAATCATTCAAATACTAGTTCTAAAGTGACGTGTTTTTAAGTAACGTTTGCTGCTGTTCTGACATCAGCTGCAAATGTGAATGAATGGTGTAAGAAAGTAGTTCCTCATACAAAAGAATTTTTGAGACTCTCCGTGTTTGATTTTCTTTTTATATACACGATTATGCAGTCACACTGTTATGAATGCAATATAATGCTCATGGCAATTGGATATAGATGTATAATGTTACTGAAGGGACACTAAGGCACTTGCCCTATGGACTCAAGCCAACTCACGCCTCCCACCAATGTCAATATGCAGCCATATTGCATTGCAACTCATGTGATTTTGCTCATGTTCATATATATATATATATATATATATATAATCATTATTTATTGTTTTTATAGGATTTAATAATTAAATACATACAAAAATATATTACATAAATGACATGTACAGCAATAATTTTTTTTTCATTTTATTAATATTTAAATACTAGATACTTAAAGAAACAAACCAAACTTTTAGAAAAAAAAGTGTAAATATCCACCAAAACTCAAGCCTGTGCGGATCTTTCTCTTTCCTCCTCTTCTTCCCCTATCAGTGCACTCTCAGTGTCTGCGAAAAGCCGTTTACATAAATGATGACACAAGGTTCCACGGACGAATGCATGGAGAGCTTTTTAGATAAAAGCAAAAACGAAGAAATGCAACTCGGCTCTTGCTATTTTTTCCCTCCATCCATTTGAGCCTCAGGAACAAGTTAACCAGAGCTAGCGAGCACCGTGAATGCTAAAGATAGGAGCATTAGAGATGAGAGCGAGTCCTGGCGTACAAGAAGCTGGAAGACCAGTCATAAATTAAAGATGTTTTAGCTTCTCTCACTCTCACCTCCACACACGGATATCACAAACAGCTAGCATGACTAATTTATCATGCTAACTCGCCATAGACCAAGGCCTGTCAATTTAGCGGTATTGCTCACAAAAAATAATGCAATAAAAAAATACATACACTTCATAAAAATGACAGTAATGACATTAAATTGACTTTCTCAGCACGTTTTTTCCGCAGAATTTCCTTTTTGTTGACATTACTATGGTTCTTTTTAGATATTTTTTTTCTCATCTGTGATGTACATTGGAGTTTTATGTTACATATAATGTTGATAAGTATTGTTTATTTCATTATTTTAATGTGTGTTACCATGATGGTGTTTGGTAGTTGTCAACAACATTGAGCGTGATGTATTATAATGTTTCTCTGAGTATGGGAAAAGTTATTTGGTTCCTCATATGACTCTCACATGGTTGTGTTTTTGTCTGTGTAACAAAAGTATGATGTGTGAAGTGCGTGCTTTAAAACACTGGTGTCATACGATAAATAATTCATACTATGATTCTACACTATATACAGTTGAAGTCAGAATTATTAGCCCCCCTTTGAATTTATTTTTCACTTTTAAATATTTCTCAAATGATGTTTAACAGAGCAAGGAATTTTTCACAGTATGTCTGATAATATTTTTTCTTCTAGAGAAAGTCTTGTTTGTTTTATTTTGGCTAGAATTAATTTTAATCGGCTAGTTTAAATTTTTTTTTAAAACATTTCAAGGTCAAAATTATTAGCCCCTTTAAACTTTTTTTTTGATAGTCGACAGAATAAACCATCAGTATACAATAACTTGCCTAGTTAAGCCTTTAAATGTCACTTCAAGCTGTATAGAAGCGTCTTGAAAAATATCTAGTAAAATATTATTTACTGTCATCATGGCAAAGATAAAATAAATCAGTTATCAGAAATGAGTTATTAAAACTATTCTGTTTAGAAATGTGTTGAAAAAAAATCTTCTCTCCGTTAAACAGAAATTGGGGGAAAAAAAATAAACAGTGGGGGCTAATAATTCAGGGGAGCTAACAAATCTGACTTCAACTGTATATAGTGTAGAATCACCTGAACACATACTGTATCAAGCAGCATTAACACTTTAAAGGCTAGCTGATGTTTCGTACAGAATAAGAAGGCTTTGTGTTTTAATTTTTAAATATTAAATTATTAAATTAAAATATTAAAATATTAAATTAAACTTTATTAAAACTTTTAAATTATTTTACTATCTGCACCTGTAATCTATTTTCATGCTTCTAGTGCTTATGTTTTTTTGCAATAAGTATATAGTCTGTTAATTAGTAGTACTTATTCATGAGCTACTAATAATTGTTTATTAGATGTTAGTCCTTATTTCAGTAATGACTAGTAACTATTCCTTTGAATGAGAGAATCTGTCATTCAGCTATTCCGTTATTTCAAATGTGTGCCTAATACACTTTTTTAGATACTAATACCTGTTAGTTGTTCTTTATTACATACACTGTAAAAAAATGCAGGGTTCGACACAATTCATTCATGTTGCCCCAGCACAAATCGATTAAGTTAACTTAACAACAGTTAACTGTGGATTGAACATAAAAAAGTTGTCCCAATGAAATCTCAAGAATTGTGTTTATTCAGCTCATTTTAAATAAGTAGTTTGAACAAACAAAAAATAGATATATTTTTTAGTGTACTAATACTTATTTATTAGTTATCTGCACCTATTAAATAGCTGCTAGTGTTGAGATACTAGCATGTATTGCTTATCTGCCAGTAGTTACTAGATAAATAATAATAGGTACAAGTATTAATATATACTGGATATAGTGAGAGCATTTCATTATTAATATTGATTAAAATAGATACTATTGTGTAATAAATTAGCTCCAGTATGCAATAATAGCGCCTACTAAATGCAAACTTGTATGAACTGATGAAAGATTGTCTTTCAACAGTTACAAGTATCTAAAAAACACTAACAAATAGTTACAAGTATCAAAAAATAATCAGTATTATACAACAATAATAATAATAACCATAATAATAATAATAATAATAATAATAATAATAATAATAATGAATATTTTTATTAATATTAAGTAGGATTTTTTTTTTCATTTCTTAATACATAGCCTACTGTAAATTAGGCCTACAACCATTACCAATTTATATAATTTATATATGAGATTAGAATACGTGTTAGTTAAGTGATTTTATATAGAATATTCTCAATAACATTTGAAAAAGGAAACATATATAGGTCCTATATGTGTTGTTATATTTCAGTTAATATGGAAAACGAGTGCATGTTTTTACCAAAGCCAATATTGTATTTTTTTTATGCGTGTGCGTGTAAAACAATATAATTTGCAAGAAGTAGTTACTCCACCCCATATACAGCGTCATTACAAATGTTTTACCTTATAACAAACGTGGTTCAAACGAAAGAAAGCAAAGAAACTATAGTTTTGGGAAACACTCCTCATTACTCAATCATTCTTTTCCCAAACGATGCATCGTACTATGATAGTTCAGCCACGAGGTTTATCGATGTTTGGAAAACGCACCCCTGGACAACAGTCTCATCCAAAAAATCTCTATTATTGTTCTACTAAAGAAAAAAAAAAGTTGACTAAATCTTTGATGGCTTGAGGAGTAAATTAACATCACACTTTATGTTTTTTTAGATGAACTACCGCTTTAAGCGAACTATAAGTGAGCAGTTCATTCTATGACCTATAAATACCATATACATAATTCATTAATTTGATTAAACAACTGTTAAATCATGTATTGCCATTTATTTAATGTAAAATGTATTGCCAGCCATAAACGGTTCCTTCTGCTTTCCTTGCGTTTCTCTTTCTCAAACAACCCTTTTAACCAAACTTCAAACAATATTGGCCATATGGCTGCTGCGCAAGGTCAAAAAGGAGAGTGAATGAGAATGCCTATTAGCTTAATTGCGTTCACATATGCTGGTCATTCTGAAGGCACAAGGCTCATGTAAATCACAGTCAGGCACAGATTTTAGAACAATCAGAAAAGAAGTGAACTTTGATCCTCCCTTCAGATGCTGCAGGCGGCGCGCCATCTCCGGGGGGACATCCCGTGCCCTCTCTGCTCTCAGATCAGTGTTTGAGTGGGCACTGAGACCACAAACCTCAGCCGAATCCAACTCCCTCTGCTGGTTATTTGGGTAAATGTCACACTACTGGCATTCATCCTCTACACCAGCTAAACCTCGGGCAAACAAACCGACACACACACACAAACTAGCAGCCCCCGCATATGACCAAAATGGGGCCAATTATGCGCAATTAAAGCAGTAATAACCACATGAATCAATACCTCTCAATACCTCTTATTTCCCAAAGTGGTAAATAAGCCCGTCATCTGCTCCCATGCCTGGGGTTTTATAAGGGCATGAGCGGAGCACTCAGCTTTTGGGACCTTGTGTCGGGTGCCACCGACACAAGCTAAACAGCAAATCGCCATTCCAGCTGATGGCCTTAATGGACGGATCCCTTTCTTTGTCTTAAATGCTTTGACATTTAGGTCTATGAATACCCTGCTGGGTGGGAGGGGAAGAGGTTGGTCACGTCTGAAGGCAGCGGCTAATTTGCTTTTAAAATGGGCTGGCTGAATGACGGTGGAGTGAGGGTCCTGCTAATGGAGACCCCGCAGATGCTCGCCCGTATGCTCCTGGCTCTCCAGCGTATCCCGAGCACCCAAACAGTGGCTTATTCACTGCGCACAGTTTGACGGCTCCAGCTGCCACCGTCTACACACACAGGCATGCTCGGAAACAGAAATAGTGTGCGGCGACTGTGAATTAACACTGGCGTCCTTAGCAGACCCTTTTTTCGTTTTCGAAAGTGACTCACAAGCAAGTGTACTTTTCATAAATGTGATAATTATCAGAGCAAGTGACTCACAAAGACAAAGAGAACACCTAGAGCTCCATACAAATCAAAGCGGGACAGTAGAAAAAGCTGAGGTCTAGTGGTCAGGGCATGTGCTTCGATAGTGTTCAACAGCCTTGAGTCCTGACCCCTAAAGAGATAGTTTACCCAAAAATTAAACTTTATTGACTATTCGCTCACCTTCAAGTGGTTCCAAAACTTTAAGAGTTTCTTTCTTTTGTTGAATACAGTGGATGAGAGAGCTTAATGTGCTCCAATTTAAGAAAACATGTGCAATTACAAAATACATTAAGCAAATTAAGAAAAGATCTTCATCTGTTTGACAGTACATTGTGCCGCAAATCCTCACAACGCATACACATTAAAAATATGCACTGAATTTTTCCACCACGCAAACAAATTAATAAAACACACTGCAATTTCTCACAATGTAAACAATTTATGAAAACGTGCTGCATTTTCTCAGAAATGCAGCACAGAAATGTTTCAAGGAGACTCAAAAACGTGATGGATGCCGCTGTGCTGTGACTATCGCTCAGTGAAGTTGCAGGTGATCTTTAAAATGTGAGGTTTTTGTTGGTTTATTTTAACATCCCGATTCCCTTTTCTTTAGTATTTATTAGTCTTTTTTACTAGCCTATTTATTAGTATTTATTAGTCTTTAGTCTTTATTAACATGTCCATTGTGTTCAGAGCTATTTAAAAGTTTTGTGAGAAAAATTTTCGTAAAATGTTGGCATTGTAAAAAAAATTCAGCACGTTTTTTTATTTGTTTGCGTTGTGACAATTTGCAGTTGACAAACTTCCTAATTTGCTGGCGTTTTTTTGTAATTTTTTGCAACACGTTAAGCTCTCTTGGCCACCGTAGTTACAGACAAAATAGAACATATTGATGAATGCTTTAAATCTGTAAAAATGTACTTCCATAGTTCGAAAAACAAATAAAATGCTAGTCAACAGTTAGAGGTTTCCCCTCAAAAAATTCTAAATAGCTTATTTTGTGCTCAACTGAAAAATTATATCCAAACAGGTTTGTAACAATTGAATGTTGAGTAAATTATGATTAATTTTCATTAATGGGTGAACTATTCCTTTAATGTAAAATCACACAAGTGAAACATATGCAAACACACATTCTGGAAAACAAAATGATCACATAGGTATCAAATAAAAATGTTTCATAATTACACGTTTCATGTGTTTTGTTTGTAATATTTTTGTCAAATTTTTGATTGGACATTGTCACTAGAATAGCATGTAAATGCACTGCCATATTTTTGTAACTGTGCATGCTTCAGGGTAGGACTGGGTGATTTTCATCCACATTTTTCAGTAAACATGTTTTAATAAATCCAGCCCAATCTCACAAGGAAATGTAACTATTTTTCAGCCCAGGCTCATTATGGATTTGTACCCCTGTATAAATTTCTGGAGAGTGCAGTTTTTGTTTTTGTGAATCCACCAGAAGCCACTGTGTACGCTTCTTGAGATCTCAAATTTCTCTTGCGAGTGCCATTCGTGCCTGCACGTCTCACGTAAAACCACCAGAGGCCATTGCCGACTGACTGATCGATTGACTGACCAACCCCCCTCCCTAAACTCAACCAATAATGAACCAAAAAAATCCGGATTTTTACCACACTTTCAGATCTTAACACATTTTCACTGTGTTATTTACTTGTTTATTTTATTTTATTTTTTGCCTTTTGTTTTTGTTTAACTTCTTTCTGGAATCCCTCTATCATGATTAACTCTGCTTTGTGTCTGAAGGCTGCAGACATATGCGGCGAGCCACTGGGCAAACAGTGGTGACAGCAGAAAAGCAAGCCACATGGAGGTAAGCGATCAGCTGGTAGCGCAAAAAAACAACAACCTGAAACTGTTGGCGGCGTCATACCTCCCTGTATCGTTCATTTGAAAGACAAAATGCAGCCATACATACCTCTGGCTACAGAATTTGTGCTCTCCAGAAATGTATACAGGGGTACATATTCATAATGAGCATGTGTTGCTATTTTTAAATAATGTCAGAAATTCCCACAAATTCGGAAAGTATGACTTAGTTTGTGTGAAAACATACCATTTTTAAAAGGAGGCATGCCTCCAAACCACCCCTAACCCAACCTCTCATTGGGGGTGAGCAAATCAAACTAAAATGTATGAATGAGATTGTACAAATTATTATGAATTAGCCACAAAATCAAAAAGTTACAAACTGTCGAGAGATTGTGTTGGCAAATGGTTTCATAGTTCACTGAGAAGGTATGCAAAATCGTGTTTAAAATCAAAATCTACTTAATTGAAATGAATTGGAGATAACAGCTATTTGAGTGAACGATCCCGTGAAGTGCTTTAAATTGTGCATTTTTGTTTGATGTGTGATGTAATTTGAACTGAAACATGAAGACAGGACAAGCAGTAGCTCATCCCCTTTAAAAAAAAAAACAGCCAATGTAATTATGTATTATTACAGCTCTGGCATTGAGAGTAATTGAGCTCAGGAGCATACAGCAATAGCATCTTGTAGGGGGCAGATCATGTATTACACTAAAGAGCATTTGATTGGTCAGAAGATTTGATGAGAAAATACAGTATAAGGTGAGGTAAAAAATAAAGTTAATCCATTCATGTGGTTAATCCATTCATGTGGTTAATCCATTCATCCATTCATAATCCATTCAATGACAAACTGCAAGGATTGGGTGTTTATATCTTCTAAATGATAATTGTGTCACTGTTTAAGAGATATGGATATCTTTAAGACTAACTGTAATGAAGTTACGGGAAGAAGGAGGCGGAGAACCGACGCACTTCAAATAAATATTTATTAATAAAAGGGGACGGCAGCTCCTCACGGAGACTGCCGTCTAAATCAAAACAAAACGGACGGCAGCTCCTCACGGAGACTGCCGTCAAACTGAAAGCAAAAGT
>CAIGQZ010032666.1:431256-441256 GCA_903798205.1 Danio tinwini
ATATATATATATATATATATTGATTTCCCTGGGACTTTAAATGCAATCTGACTATTCACAGAGACATAATTGGGACACAAAAAGATGAAGGAAGAGTGAACAGGAGCAAAAAAATAAGGACTAAAATTGAGAAAATAAGGCTGTTATCATCCGGGTCTGCAGATCGTGTGTATGGGGTTAGAATGAGAGACAAGCTCAGTGCCTGAGTTGAGACTGGTTACTGCATTAGCAGACGTAGCTCCAAGCTACTGAATGACAATTACAGCAAAAGTGGAATCTCCCGCCGAGAACCCACACTGCATTCATCATCTCTGACACTTTACCAGGACACACAAAGAAGGAAAAAAAATCACCTCCACACTGCCCTCCATTTTGCAGGTCGGAGTCTGAGAAATGAACTGTGTTTGGCCATAGCGGCTCATCAGCGGTCAGTTGATGTGTGTTCTCTGGAAAGTGAAAGTCAACTTGAAAAGTCAATTGAATGGGCAAATATATCCGGGCACGCAGAGACTTTCTTTAACTACAGACATACTAGCTGAGACAAGCTATTCATATATGTATAAAAAAGCAGATGACCTCTTTTTTTTCTGGGCCAGCAAACCCGGACATTCCCTTTCAACATTTCTTTAAGCTACACTGCCAAGACTAAGCCAAGAGGGATTGGAGAAAGAGACATATGCAACGAGAGAGGATGAAGAAGAGCAGCTTGCTATCTGAAGGAATTTACCATATGCAAATACAGCATGTTCGTATTACTTTGGGGGGTTTTGATGCTTTTTATTAGCTGCTAGTAAGCTACATAGGCAGCTGTCTTCTTAGGAAAGTCCTAATGGAACGGAAACTCACAAGTGAGTGATTTAGAGCACACTAGATCTATAATAACTCCATAGACTTGAGAAATGGTGTTTAATTTGCAGTTTATTTTAACAGAGTATGAAGTTAGCATGTTGTTAAGCTAACAGCATCCTAATGGAATCGAAACCCATTAGTGAGGGATTTAAAACACTCTACATTGATGATAAAACTGCACACACCTGACAAAATAGTGCTCAATTTGCAATTTGCTACTTGTGAAAGTAAAAATAAAAGTGAGGCGTAGACCTGTACAAATTATTCAGCTTTATTTCCGAAAATATTGTATTTTTAGCAGAGGTGAACTTAACAATAAGCGAGGTAAGCAACTGCTTAGGGCTCCAGGAAATTATGGGGCCCCGAACAGTGCCAAGAAGCCTATATTAATCAAATAGCTCTTTTATCTATTTTCTATATTATATTGAAAAATCTGTCTATAACCATTAAGATTTAAATGCTATTACTTCTTTTTAAAACCAGGGGCGCCCATGAACTGTTCCTTCTGTACTGCACATGCACATATTAAAGTCTAATCACAAAGTTGGCTAAATAACTGTACATATAGTACATATTAGTTTGTGAACTTGTTTTTTTGTGAATTTATTGTATTTAATTTTATATTAAAAAGATAAAGCGTCCACTTAAACATATATTTTAACATGCAGTTTATTTACATAAACAAATCTACAGAGGTAAAAAACAAAAAAATCAATAGAGAAAGAGAATGTTTTAAGTTTTAATGCTAGGGGCCCATGTCTGGAATTACTTAGGGCCCCCAAATCACAAATCCGCCCCTGATTTTTAGGATAATGACTTCCTTAAACATGATGACAGACATTCAGAGATTAATTTTAATACGTCTATTTTAATAAGCTTTAAATGTAAATATAACGTGATAACATGACACCTACTATGAGAACAGCCAGACCGCTATGGTAATTCTATAGAATTCTGGTAGTCCACACATAGCACCAAGGTGTTCATATTGGCCAAAATTGAAGATCGAGGTTTTTTTGCCGACCCTTCCCCTTTCTCTGCTCCCTACAATTTCCTGTCAGTACTCTGCACTGTCCTTTCTATTAAAGGTTAGAAAAATAAAAAATTATAAAAAATAAAACTAAATTGGTAATAGTATGAAAACAATTCAAATTACTTTTAAAAATGCATAATTTAACATCAATAATATGTAGTTGTAATATGTACATAATGTAATATATAATATTGTAAACAAAGTATTTAGTAATTTTAATTAATACATATTATTGCATGCCTTTTCAGGCCCTCAATTTGTAAAGTAATATTGCAAAAATAATTCAAAATAATTAGAAAAATAACTTGAAAACATATATTTTAAAATCAAATCGTGTAATTGTATTATATGCAATTTATAATACCGCATAATATAATATAATAATAATAATATAATAATAATATAATATTTGAAAAATTAAAATATTAGCAATAATCACAGAACAGTGGCTCAGTGGTTAGCCCTGTCGCCTCAAAGCAAGTGTGGGTTTCTTCCAGGAGCTCAACTTTCCCCCACAGTCCAAAGACATGAAATATAGTAGGTGAATTGGATGAACTAATTTGGCCGTAGTGTATGAGTGTGTAAATGAGAGTGTGTATGTGTGCTGTGCTGGGTTGTGGCTATACTCTGCAATATCCACTGCATAAAACATATGCCAGAGTAGTTGGTGGTTCATTCTGCTGTGGTAACTGAAGGAAACACAGATTCAAAAAAATGCTAACTTTTAAACTGCACAGTATATTCTTAATTATTTGTATTTTTTTTAATGAACAATAGATTCGTAATCTATATCTTGAAAAAAACTAAATAAATAAGTAGATAAATTAACAAACAAACAAACAAACAAATAATAAAAAGTTTATTAACTAAATATATTCACTGTATGATCTAAAATAAATACTCTAAAAATACTCTTAGAGTAGATATTCTAAAAGCATGTCATTAACATTGTGTCATGCATGTCACTACTATATAAAACAACACAAATATAAAGCCCCCTTTTCACACCTATTGAGCCTACAAAAGTGGACATATAATTTGTAAAGTTGTATGTCTTTCTACTGTATTTATATTTGAATACAAATATGTATTAATTATCCCCAAAATAAAGAAAGAAAAAAGAAACCCAGTCGCTCGTGGCATCAACGGAGCTATGAAACAAGTGCTCTTTTGCCTGGTCAACCATGCATCTAAACGTGCACGTTTCATGCCCAAACACAACTTTTAAATGTGACAAAAACTCTCTACAACTAAAAGTTACTGGCTGCTGTGTCTTTAATATAATGTAAATATTAATATGCATTATTGAAACATCAAGGAGAACGCAGCAAAGAAATATCACTTATTAAATTACTTATTTATTATTTTATGCAACATCTTTAAATTTAAAAGGGAAACATATGGGCGATCTTAAGCAAAAAAAAAAAAAGATTCCATAAGGTGTTTTATGGAATATTTTAAAGTGACCAGTAGTGATGTTTTTTTCTTTCTCTTATATTTATTTATTATAACGATGGAACTTGCGACCTTAGTTGAATAACAATGTTTTTTGGAAATACATTGGGCGGTTTGAGGG
Organism: Danio tinwini; assembly: GCA_903798205.1. Lineage (NCBI taxonomy): Eukaryota > Metazoa > Chordata > Actinopteri > Cypriniformes > Danionidae > Danio > Danio tinwini. Next base: position 434,715 of record CAIGQZ010032666.1, read on the forward strand.
GCGTTCGCCCACACTGGCCTGACAATAGAAAAGCGTTGTTCTTGCTCCACCTGATGGACATAACATAAAGCTAGGGCTGGGCGATATCGATAATTATCATGATATATACATTTTCGATAAAACGATAATGACAGTTCGATAGGTGCTCGATAATATTTACGCACTATGCGTAAAGCTGCGCAGGCGTTTTGCAGCTTGCACTTCCGGATGTCGCACACAGTACAAGTTTACAGCCATACAGTGTCAGTTGCACTTGGAGGAGTAAGAAAAAAATAAAGTAAGAAATGTCACAGTCACAGAGATTGTAAACTCGGTCTAAACTCTTAAGGAAGAGCTAACTCAGAAACTCGTTGTGTGAATGGAGGTGCTCCCCGCATGTCTCGCTGTGATGCGTGATTTATAAATTGAGAGTCTGCATAGGCCTATTCGTGTCAGTCTGTGAGATAAAATTTGTTAAAATATATAACGAAGATCTGCGCATACCAGTGTTTTTGTGCGTCCCGCAATATGCAATGTCAAGAGGGTGACTGACTCCATAAGTAAGGTAAACTGCACACACTTGATTATGTAATGCGTAAACGTGTCTCACAGCGCAATGCATAACTAAACCTTTAAATGTCCATCCTTAATCATTCAGCAATAAGGTCTATCGATTAAAGGGTTATTGACAATCAATCAATCATCAAGTAATCGTTATTTAGCATCCCTAAATAAAATATATTAAAAGATATTTCACTCGCCATTAAAAGGACTGTTCATCCAAAACTGAAAGTTCAGTCACAATTAACTCATCCTTTTCTTGTTCTAAACTTGTTTTATTTTTTTTTTTTTCAGGTGTTGAACAATAATATCCAATAATATGTAGATAATATCTTTGGTTGTTGAAAATTTGAACAGTAAATGTTGAATTAAGATTGTTCTTTTGTTTAATAATTTATTATTTATATTGTCAGACAGCTAAAACATTTCACAAAATGTGTTAAATCAGCTGCAGAAAGGGATTGGCCTGCTGAAAATCCTATAAAACTGATAGATATAAATATTTGTCATTTATCTTGATAATTATCGATATTGACTGATATGAAAAAAATGATCATGATATTTTTTTTTGCCCTATTGTCCAGCCCTACGTAAAGAACATTATTATTTTTATTATTATTTTTTTTATGAAAAGGTGGTCTTTGCTGCTGCAGCACAGCGCGTGGCTTGTGAAGAAACACATGGCCACATTTGAACCCTGTTAGAACACCTGTGTAATGTTGAGGACCACTATAAGAATAGCTCAAAAAGAAAATACTTACCACCATCTGTTACCAGATACTTGCTCAAATGAATGTAAATGCTTTACAGAGCTCTTCTTTGTCAAAAAAGCTCATCAGCATATATTACAATCACACTAGCCAGTCTGCCAAAGTGTCTCAAGTCTCTAAAAGTCAACTAATTTGCCTAGAAAGAAGCTACAGTACTTCCTTAACAGCCATGAAATTTGAGGGTTTATTTGTCTGAAATTACCAAGCCCCGGACCACAGGAGACCGAAGCGACGATGACCCACTGAAGAGTTTAATAACATTGAAGTCTCTGACTGAGAAAAGAGCTTGGATGTCAAGTGAGGGCAGTGTATTTAAATAAAACCCCATTTAGTCTCACTCCTCGTGCCTGTGCGAAACAAATTTCACAGACAGAGACAGAGAAGCCTTTATTTTGCAGCCGTCCATTTGAAATTGACCTTCCAGCACAGGGAAAAGCTAAAATTGTCCGAGGCAGGTTTTAAATTCCTCCTTTTTAAATAAAAAACCTCTTCCTTTCACAGAAGCCAAAATAAGCCCTAATGGGAGCAGACATTGCACTAGCCGTTCGACCATACCATGCTTTTTTTTTTTTTTTTTTTGGCTGAAATGTCTTAAATTCCACATTGGTGGTGCAACCGGGGCTTCTTTTATACTCCAGCTTTCAAACAGAAATGAACTGTGCATTACTGTCATAATAAAAATGCTTTTGCGGAATAATTATGATGGTCGAAGACCTGTCAATATCTATCTAGCCTATATAGCCATATATGAATTGGAAATCTCTCATTATAACATACCTGGAGCGATGACTGATGCTTTGTGCCTGGTTCTGCTAAATAGAATCGCTGTCAGAAGAAGTCAGTCAAGGCGCCGAGGATAATTTATTATCGTCACTATAGTCTTTATGGAGATGAATGCACCTTTCCTTCGGTATTAATGCATCACTCTCCTCTGCATTCGGCCGATATGAACAACAAATGAGATAAAAGGATACAGATGGAAATGCAGAGGCACTTCTGAAGAGAATATATATATATTTTTTTTTTTTTGTGGAAATCAAACTTTAAATGATTGAATTTTTTTACCAACTGGTCTATTCTCTGCAATGCAACACAGTTTCTATTTAATCTTTAGTTGTTCAGCTTTGGAGAATGGCTAAAATTGCTAGAAATCCCTGAATGCCCATTCACACAAAGAATAATGAATACAGAGATAATGATAACCACCATGTTAGCATCCACACAAAAGCAAGTGCAGACAAACTGTGTTTTCACACCATATTGAAAGTTTACGGCTGAAAATAATATACAATTGTGATGCTTTTATTGGAATCCAGCCCACTGTGATTCCTTGCAATATCATGTTCCGTTATAATATCTATATATTATTGGTTTATAAGGGGCCATTCACACAGAATGCATTTCAATTACAATGAACTAATTTCCCCTTGTTTATCAATGTGACATGACTGCAAGACTGCTTGCATTTTGGGTATTTGCAGTGCCTCGCACATGAGTCAAAACAATTGTAACTTTTACAGTGCCACTTGTTATTGTCCGTTCCAAAGCAGTGGTCCAATCAAAATAACTTAAAGGCAGTTTACAGTGGCAAGTTGGCATGACAGATATTCATTCTAACAAAGATGCACTCTGTGTGAATGGCTCCTAACCCTGTCCGCTAAACAACAACAAAAAAAGTTGATTAAGATAAATAAAGTTTGGTATCCCACCAAAGCACACTTGAATGAATGTCAAATGAATGATGTTATGACGGAGCGCGAGGGTGAATTTATCCCTGAAGATTGGAGGCAGGATTGGATTTGAACAGCAATACACCTGCATACATCTGACAACCCGGGCTGCTTCGGTGTTTTGTGTCACTCGTTTGATTGGGCGGGTGTGACGTAACAGCTTTTTTCACTGGAGTTCAAAAACCAGGTCCAAAAACAAAGGCTGCTACAACTGTCAACACACAAATTAACCATGCGATGGAATAGCACTTTAGATATGCTTAAAGTCATAAATGCTTATGTAAACACAAATCAAACTAAGATGTGAAATATTCCTATTTAAGTGCAATACAGACAGGTAAACTCCATATTCAAACTATTACCATCGTGTAGGAATTTTAGCCGCATTTTTTTTTTCGACATGATAGTCTATATACACACAGCTGTTTGACACTATTCTCTGCACCTAGTGAGTCAGTAAAACACCACAGACACACACATCTTCTCTAAGTGCGCATACACACACCCGTCATCATCATCATCATCTTCATCATAACTGAACATGTATTTATGCTGTCTGGCAAAAAAACAAACGTTTTCTTTTCATTTGGCATGCGCTATCAAATTCTATTAAAAACAACTCTATCCTTTCAGTCCTTACTCGCATCCAGTAACTCAGTTTGTCATAGGGACATGACATGTTGCTGATTGAAAGTGAAACTGCTGTAAAATTAAAAATGAAATACCAAAAGTTACATGCTTACATGTATTTTTTTTTTAAGTTCAATTTGTGGAAAGGAGTTTGATCTCTCATGTGAAACTGTACAGGAGAGAAACCTGTCAGCAGAGTTTAAAGCACAATATTTTGCAGTGTTTGCATCTCGTCACGCCACTATTAATCAGCCTTTTAAGTGATTCCAACAATGTTAACCTTCTGCATTTGTATTGTTGTAGTTGCAAGCTAGACTGCTATTTGTTTACATTCAGAACTATTTTGAAATCTTATATTGCTATCATTACATCTAAAAAACACTATGATTGTGACTATAAGGATGAGTCTTTATTAATATTTCAAACTTATCTGCTTACGCAACTTTTATGACATTAATTCTTTATGGGAATTTTTCCAATATTCTTTGACAGCAGGGATGCCCAATTCATTATCTGGTGTCCAGCAGGGTCACCGGATCTCTTAGTAATTGATATGCCAGTTTGAGGTCTCTTGTCTTGTGCTGCTCATTTCAAGATCAGAAGATTTGGCTCTGAAAACAGCAAATAGCCCACATTTATACTTAAAATCCCCTTTTGCTGCAATAAAGTTAATTAGAGTGCTTTAAAAAAAGATTTTGTACAGAAATACACTTTTATCTGAATAGAATACGCTTTTAAAATTACAAAAGGGGCCGCAAAGGACATTAACTTACATTTTTTAACTCAAGGCCACGTCGGTATGGATTTTTAAATAAGAGTAATGTGCAGTGCAGAGAGATCTGCACAAACAGAGCTTTTTATTTTCTTATTTTGAGCTACTTTTTGTTAGCAACCTTACAAATTCTAGTCAACTTCTCTACTGCCATTGAAAGCAGCTGTTGTGCAGTAGCCATACTTAGTTAAATGCAAAATAGTTACGATATCTTAAAATCATCATCATTATATGACATACCCACTTGACTCCCATTTATAAATTCTCTCGCGGTGCATCATGGGATAGCATAGCATCCATCGGATGCACACTTTGGAATCTACCGGTTCCAAGGTATCATACCATTAGGATCTTATACCGGCCAATGCCTATTCTAAAAGCTAGTTGATTTGGTTAATGGTTTATAAAACTCCCTAAGATCTCATAGATCCATGAAGGATGAAATGAAAACAACTCGAATACCTCTTCACTTTAACATTTAAGTTGGCTAAGCTAACAAACAACTAAGATATACAAATGTTTTACTACACCCACTAATTTGGTAAAACAAGTTTGTTTGTAACATTGACTATTGACTATTTGTTACTTCTGTAATAACATACACAAGTTTTAAATCTATATGAGAATCAAGCAATGTAATGTTTATGCTGTGTGCACACCAGATGTTGATAAAGCATTAAGCGCAAGTGATTTACATTTTAAGTCAATGCAAAGATGCGAATAGACATCCTGTGGCACATTTCGTTTAAATGAGATGGCACAAATGACAAAATTTGTGTGAATGAAGAGGTGCGAGTTTATTGTTTTGCACATTTGATGCGCTTAACGCACATATTGCACATTTCACACAAACTTCAGTGGACATTTGTGCCATGTTAACCAATCAGGAGCTTGCTCTTGTAGGGGAGTGATTATGACATAGTGCCTGTTGTTGGTTTCCTGAGGGGAAATCCTCTTGCCGACACCAGACAACAGTTCATCAAACTGGGCTCGGCTGCACCACTTGAAGCCTCTATCCTCCAGGTAAAGTTTCTGGAGAAGTTGATGAACTCACAAAGCTGGGTGCACCTCTGAAAGGATCTAGTGGACTCAGACACAGCGCCGAACGAATCTACTGTTTTTTAGCCTTGATGACGCACAGCTATTACCTTAATAAAACCCATGTTAGCCATTTAGCAATAAAGCTAGAGTCACCAGGCAGACAAATGCCCTGCCCATGATGAGAATTTGCGTCTATTGTGAACGCAGCATTACAAGCTTTAACAATTAAAACAAAGACCATTTGTTGAATAAGTAAATTTGCCCTAGTTTACCAGAAAGAATGTGTGGATAAATGAGACTTTCATTCATTAATTTTCCTTTGGTTTAGTCCCTGATTTGTCAGTGGTTGCCACAGCGGAATGAACCGCCAACTTATCCAGCATATGTTTCATGCAGCGGATGCTCATCCAGCCACAACCCAGTTCTGGGAAACACCCATACACTCTTGCATTTACACACCACTCATACACTATGGCCATTTTAGTTCATTCAATTTACCTATAGCGCATGTCTTTGGACTGTGGGGGAATCTGGAGCACCCAATGGAAACCCACATGAACACGGGGAGAACATGCAAACTCCACACAGAAATGCCAACTGGTGCAGCTGGGACTCAAACCAGTGACCTTCTAGCTGTGAGGCGATATTGCTAACCACTGAGCATTTTACCCAAGTAGAAAGAATTTAAACGTTTTAAAAGAACAGTCTATCTAGATCATTATAACTCACTTCTCAAAGACTTAAACTTTATAGTTCCCTGTATAATTCCCACAAACTGTTATTTAAACTCTAATCCAACAAACTTTAGATTGTCATCTTGATCTTGAGCCAATAAGTTACCAATGTTCCTCTCAAGGACAAACACAATCCATTAAAACAACTGAAGTGATGATGCCTATAAAGCAGATGCACAGAACAACCTACAAACTTGTAACACTCAACATAGTGTTATCGAAGTAATTAGAAAGATGCCGGACAGTAATTAAATTGACCTTCTTGTCTTTCAAAAGAAGTTAGCATTCTCTGTCATTTCCCCTGCCGATTGGCCGTAGCCACCAA
>CAIGQZ010032666.1:452340-463957 GCA_903798205.1 Danio tinwini
CACGGATTCTGTGCGTACAGAATTCTGCCGATTTTTAGTCCATCAATGAATCTGTTTATTTACTTGCGTAAATGTGTGTAAACTTATATTTATTCCATTTTTTAAAGTAATTTCAGAAATATTATTGTCAAATATTGAAATGTTCATATGATTTATTTACAATACAGTTTGTAAAGTAATATTTTCTATTTCTGTTGTCTTTTAGTAGAGATATTATATAAGAGACTTGCTTTGTTTACCAAATAAAGAGGATCTAATTGGATTTTCATTGTAAGCATTAAACAAAAGTTAAAAAGGTATTTGTGGCGAGGGGGCATGGCAGAGACCCGTGGGAGCGAAACGAGGCCCGCCACAGATGAGATGCACCTGTGACGCGCACCTGCCTTCAATCCCACAAAAGGAGCTCTGGACTATAAGAGGAGGAACGATGGCAGAGGACAGAGAGAGAGGACTGGGCCCTGTTGTATTACTTTTGCTTTCAGTTTGACGGCAGTCTCCGTGAGGAGCTGCCGTCCGTTTGTTTTGATTTAGACGGCAGTCTCCGTGAGGAGCTGCCGTCCCATTTATTAATAAATGTTTCTTTAAAAGTCAGTCGGTTCTCCGCCTCCTTCTGCCCGGCGGCCAGGTGGCCGTGAACTTTATTACAGTATTATTATCCCAAAATCATTCCGCATAAATCTGCAGAGTTTTAACAAAATTCTGCGCACAAATGTCTGCAGATTGTGTCTGGCTCCAGGTATAAGACATTTAACTACATATATGCACTAGCAAACTATAACATTTCTGATTTGTAAAATACACCTTGATGGCTATTGAGATGACAATAATGATTACTTTTAAACTTCATTCATTCATTTTCCTTCAACTTAGTCCCTTTATTCATCAGGGGTCATCACTGCAGAATGAACTGACAACTTATCCAGCATATGTTTTACACAACAGATGCCCTTCCAGCTGCAACCCATCCATACACACTCATTTACATACATGCACTAGTATTTAGTTTATTTAATTCACCTATATCGCATGTCTTTGGACTGTGGGGGAAACCGGAGCACCCGGAGGTAACCTACGTGAATACAAGGAGAACATGCAAACTCCACAAAAAATTGCTAACTGACCCAGCGGGGACTCGAATCAGTGACCTTCTTGCTGTGAGATGTCAGTGTTAACCACTGAGCCACCGTGTCACCCTACTAGTAAACTTAATTTTTAAAAAAGTTGATGAATTAACATGTTGTAAATCCAGCAGCTCAGAATATTTAAGACATGATTAGGTTGTTTAAACAACTAAATGCACATATCCTCTTTACGAAGTGACCTTTAAGTAGAGCTGCGATTTGAGAAAAATATCTAATTTGCGAATTTTTGACAGGTATTGCGATTTCAATTTGATTTGCAATTTAATATTGTAGTCAAGTTTCAGCTCAGTAGTCCGTAACTGTTTAACTGCTAAAAAAAGGAACTGAAAAGATATTAACTTACTCAAACATTTATTCAAATTGTTTTTAAAATATTTTAGAAATGAAACAAGTTGAACTCAAATTACAGATATAGTGCAGCTTATTATACAAACAAAATAATAATAATAAAAAAAAATACAGAACACTTAGCAAACTAACATGCCTGAAACAACTCTGAAATTGTACTTTGCTGTTGTTTACTACTAGATTGAGTATCACTGGCAATATTTTCAGTTGACTTTTTAGCAAGACACTCCTCTATATGAGCCGCCTGTGGTGCTTTTTTAGGTGCTGGTTGTTGTATTTCTTCGTTCTATGGCAACAATTCTTACAAAATGCCTGTTTTTGTTCGGTGTCTGTAACTTTAAAACCAAAATATTCCCATATTACCGATGTCCTGTTTTTCTTTGATATTACTTAATCTATTAATGCTTCTGAAGCGGCAGACGCCATCATCCCACTTGTCCCGGTTTCCTGTTTTTTGTTTGTTTTTTTATTGTGAGCGTTTCGCATAGTTTGGTCGCGCAATTCTGATTGGGCAGAATGAAAGTGGGCTCACTCAATTGGCTAGTAAGACTATCACACAGACGGCAGTCACGCATTTGCTCTGGGCAGGGGAAATTAAAAAATACATATATATTTCTTAATCGCAGCCTCTTGCGATTAGCTAATCACAACATTTCAAATCACGATTGCGATTCGATTTCGATTAATCACACATCGTACCTTCAAGTGCACAAAAAAAGCTGATAATAATTCACTGCAACTCATAATTTAATCATTCATTTATTCAGATGATCTGAGTCTAAAATGAACAACTCACTGAATTTTAAATCAAAGTCAAAGTTAAAATCAGGAGATCCTCTCAGTTAGAGTGTCTGCAGCTGATGCCATTATGTAAGTTACTGATGCCAAATTTTAGGATTTATTACTGTAAATAAAAAAAATAAAAAAAGATTTAGGTCAGTTTTTGAACTAAATCTGCTGTAAAAGGTCAAGCTCTTTTAAGCTCACTGAATAAAATGCTTGAATGTAGACATTTGTGTACTACTGTCTAAATAGGAAAGGTTTTACTTGAACACTGGATATAATGTCAAATGAACACAAATCTATGATCATGCGCCATTCTGCTGCTGCACATAATAGATATAAATCTACACCGACTTCATAGCATTTATCTCAAACTGTTAAGATATTTTGCCATATGTTACAACATGTTTATAATGCATGCTTGTGTATATTTGTCAGCAGACATTCCATTTTTATGGACCTTCTTATTCACATTTGTGGATTTCTCAGCAGTGAATTTGTCATACTTAGTGAGCAGTAAATAATAGAACACAAATAACGTTTTTGCATTCCCATTTGCATGAATAACAGACAGCAAATCTCCACAACAGTGTTCTAAAAAAAAATTATTAGAGAAGTAAATAATAAATAAATGAGAGTAATTCACTTAAATCACTTGATTTTGACATATTATTATATATTATCAATAATATTATCATTATTTTTTATATATTTGGACTAGAAACAAGACAAAAAATCTAAGTAAGAAAAGCATTTGCAATGTAACTTTCTACTGCTATTGCTTTACTTATTTTGTAATTTAATACAAAAGTTTTATAACATTTTTTTTAATGAACACTACCTGACAAAAGTCTTGTCGTCAATCTCAGTTGTAAGAGCAACAAATAATAATTTGACTTCTAGTTGATCATTTGAAAAAGTGTCAGAAGGTATATTTTTTAGATGAATCACCTGTTGAACTGCATCCCAATCATCACAAATACTGCAGAAGATCTATTGGAACCCGCCCCAAGTTTGGTGAAGGAAAAATCATGGTTTGGGGTTACATTCAGTATGGGGACGTGCGAGAGATCTGCAGAGTGGATGGCAACATCAACTGCCTGAGATATCATGACATAGGTGCTGTCTATTACATTACAATCCACAGGAGAGGGCAAATTCTTCAGCAAGATAGCGCTCCTTCTCATACTTCAGCCTCCACATTAAAGTTCCTGAAAGCAGAGAAGGTCAAGGTGCTCTAGGATTGGCCAGCCCAATCACCAGACAAGAACATTATTGAGCATGTCTGGAGTAAGATGAAGGAGAAGGCATTGAAGATAAATCCAAAGAATCTTGATGAACTCTCAGAGTCCTGCAAGAACACTTCCTTTGCCATTCCAGATGACTTTATTAATAAGTTATTTGAGCCATTGCAGAGATGTATGGATGCAGTTGGCCAAGCTCATGGGAATCATACACAATATTAATTATTTTTCCACCACACCATGACTTTATATTCTCTACTGTACATTATATATTTTTTTTAAGTGACAAGACTTAGAGGCATTTGCTCTTCATAGAAGCTACTTCTGATACCAAATGAGCAACTAGAAGTCAGGTTATTATTTGCTTGTTCCTAAAACTTGCATAGGCAACAAGACTTTTGTCAGGTAGTGTACATATGAATATATGTATTTATTATGTATGACAAAACATTTATGACCACCAAAACTTGTCCTGACACCACTGTGAAAAAGGCCAATTCTTTTCGTATAAGTATATATTTCATTAAGGTATCAGTACTTTTACACAAGTGCACCTATATCACATTAACCAAATCCAAGAGTGTAATGATAGAAAGGCCAGGGAAGCGAACAGACAGCAGGCTGTTCTCTGAGAAATCTGCCACTCCTGCAGCCTGTCTGCAACACAAATTCAGTAAATCCTGCAAATGAGCGGAGCTCATCTCGCAGGGCCTGTCAGCGGGAGTAACGGGGGGCTCTCCTACACCCCGCATCCGCAGGAATCCTGGCTGCTCCGCGGCCCTTCCATCATTAGACACAGAGCCCGCGAGCATGTACATGGCAGCCAGCCAGCGTGTCACAAAGAGAAAGTGTTGCTCGGCGGCAAACGTCATTTAAATTCATCAGCGGCCGACAGGCAAACACACACACGCACGGACAGACAAACACATTGCACACCGAGGCAAACAAACTCATTTCGATAACCAGAATTAGGAGGAAGGCATGGCTTTTTTTTTCATGCCACTATCAAAACACGAAAAGGGAGAAAGACAAACAGAGGAGATTTCACCCAAGCTTGATTATTATGAGGAATGTCAGTTCATTGCAGGAAGCCTCCCAATCGCTCTCTACTAGTCACCAGCACACTGCCCGGGGATCACATGACTCTGAGTTGCCCTGGCAACAGGACAATGATAAATTAGCCTGTCGGTGCGTAGCATTCTGCTCACAGAGTCATCCTGCTAGGTGGCTGCTTCGAGATTTTCCAGCCTTCCAGATTTGGATCTAGTTCCTGCGATGATCTCCCAGGTACTTGGCAGCTTGAAGCGACATATTATACCCGCTATAAGCACAGTTTAACTGCTTTACACTGTTTAATTAGGAGCTGTGCGCTTGTCTTGAGGCAGATCTGGTTATTTATATACAGTAAGCTTACTGTACTGTGAACAACAGGTGAGGACTCTGGCAGGAAGAGACACCTGTTTGGAGATGGTCATTCAATAGGTTGTAAATCATAACAAATGTGGAGGAGGAACTGTGGCCGTTTGGCTTGGCTGACCTCCCTGTTTTCACCAACTAAGGTGGCAAATAATCAAATCAGATGTAAACTTAGACCTGGATAATTTGCTAAACATCACACATATTTACATCAAACTCCTATTCATTTAAAATGAAAAATAGACATTTGTAAAGGCAGGAGACATGGTGTAATAGTTAACATTGAGTTCTAGTGCTCACACTTGAAATATAGATTTGAGTCTGGCTTGCAACATTCCCGATTTGGCTCCTTTCTTCTTCAATGTCATTTTAACTTCTCCTGTTTCTGTTCTACCATTAAAAGTGCAAAAAAATATATTCAGATATAAACCTAGACCTGACTGATGTGTGAAATATCTTATAACTAGGCCTACACGGAATCTGTGTACGCAGAATTCTACAGAATTTCCTCATATTTTTTTAGCCCATCATTAATTCTGTTTATTTATTTGAGTAAATGTGTGTATATCTATATTGATTCAGTTTTTAAATTAATTACAGTAATATTATTGACAAATTTAAAAATGTTCATCTATTTTCTGTCGTTTAGTAGATATAATATATGAGAGACTTGCTTTGTTTACTAAATAAAGTGGATATAATAGGATTTGCATTTTAAACATTAAATAAAAGTTAAAAAGACATTACTTTTATTTTACGTATTATGGTTTTAGTTATGATACTCCCAAAATAATTCCAAAGAAATCAGCAGATTTTTACCAAAATGCTCCACAGAAATAGCAAAAAATGTCTGCAGATTCCGACTGGCCCTACTTATAACTCACACTGTTTAATTAGAACCCAAGTGTTTGTCTTAAGGCAGATCTGGTTATTTATATTTGGCTACTGTAGTGTAAACAACAGGTGAGGACTCTGGCAGGAAAAGACACCTGTTTGGAGATGGTCATTCAATAATTTGCAAAACATGACAAATGTGGAGGAAAAACTGTGGCCGTTTGGCTTGGCTGACCTCTATGTTTTCACCAACTGAGGTGGCAAATAGTCCGAACAGGTGTAAACCCAGACCTGGATAATTTGCAAAACATCACACATATTTACAACAAACTCCTATTCATTTAAAATGAAAAATAGCTATTTGTAAAGGCAGGAGACATGGTGTAATAGTTAACATTGAGTTCTAGTGCTCACACTTGAAATATAGATTTAGGTCTGGCTTGCAACATTCCCGATTTGGATCCTTTCTTCTTCAATGACATTTGCACTTCTCCTGTTTCTGTTCTACCATTAAAAAACGCCAAAAAATATATATTCAGATATAAATCTAGACCTGACTGATGTGTGAAATATCTTATAAATCACACTGTTTAATTAGAACCCATGTGTTTGTCTTGAGGCAGATCTGGTTATTTATATTTGGTTGCTGTAGTGTGAACTGAGAACTACAGGTGTAGACTCTGCCAGGAAAAGACACCTCCCTGTTTTCACCAATTAAGGTGGCAAATAGTCAAATCAGATGTAAACCCAGACCTGGATAATTTGCAAAACATCACACATATTTACAGCAAATTGCTATTTATTTAAAGTGAAATATAGCCATCTGTAAAGGCAGGAGACATGGTGTAATAGTTAACATTGAGTTCTAGTGCTCACACTGGAAATACAGATTCAAGTCTGGCTTGCAACATTCCCATTTTGGCTCCTTTCTTCTTGAATGTCATTTTAACTTTTCCTGTTTCTGTTCTACCATTAAAAGTGCCAAAAGACCAATTCAGATATAAATCTAGACCTGACTGATGTGTGAAATATCTTATAACTCACACTGTTTAATTAGATCCCATGTGTTTGTCTTGAGGCAGATCTGGTTATTTATATTTGGCTGATGTGGCGTGAACAACTGGTGAGGGCTCTGCCGGAAAGAGAGACTTGTTAGAATATGGCCATTCAATGATATGTGAAAACTGACAAAAAAGAACAAATAAAGGTAGAACTGTGAGCCTTTGCCTTATCTGTTTTTTGCAACATATAAGCTCATACAACATGGGGTTTAGGGAAGTGGGTGGTCGGGTCAATCGGTGCTTTTGAAAATACTATTGGTTGGGTTTAAAGAAGGAAGAGGGTGAGTCAGTCGATCGGTTAGTCAGGCAATCAGTCAGTCGACAGCAGCCTCTGGTGGATTTATGCAAGAACTGCAGGCGCGAATGGCAAGAGAAATTTGGAGGTTCAAAAAAGCGTAAACATTGGCCTCTGGTGGATTTGCGAAAACAAAAACTGCAAAAAAACATACCTCCTGGGATGTATTTTGTGAACTCCAAAAATGTATATAGCGGTACGTTTTCAGAATGAGCCTGGGATGGTTTTTTACCAATTAAAGTGGCAAAGAAAAATCTAATCAGATATAAACCTAAACTTGATTGATTTGCAAAACATCTCACATTTTTACAATTGACTCCTATTTATGTAGAATGCAAGATAGCTATATGTACAGTATAGGCAGAACACATGATGTAGTAGTTAACACTGAGTTCTAGTGTTCACATATTTTATTCTGGCTTGCAGCATTCCTGATTTTTAATGCACAGCGAGTTTCTCTGTGTGAATTTTGGTTCTGCAATATGAGAAGATCACATACAATATCTAATTATATGTGCAATATGGGCAATAAGTGCAAATATTGTGCAATATCAGTACTTTTGTGTGCAATATGGGTAAATATTGTGCAATTTCTGTCAATGTATGTACAATAAGGGATAAAGTACAATATATGCAACTTTTTTGTGCAATATAAGTAAATTTATATTTCAATAAGGTTTCCCACACGTGATGCTGATAATGTGACAATAAATTTAAGTTGCCTAAACAGTATATGCACATTTTGGTGCTATATCTAAAACTGTTTCCAGTATAATGTATGTTAAGTGTATAAAGTGTGGTGTCATTTTTGTGTCTCATGTAATGTCTAAAGCAAATAATTCCATTGGACTTCTCATATGTTTGTTAACAATCTATTCTATTCTATTCTATTTCATCTACACTCTAATTTTTACGTCTCCTGTTTCTGCTCGACCAACAAAAGTGACAATATATGAAATCGGAAATAAACCTAGACCTGACTGATGTGTGAAATATCTCCTAAATCACACTGTTTAATTAGGAGCCATGCCCTTGTCTTGAGACGGATCTGGTTATTTATATTTGGTTGCTGTAGTGTGAACTGAGAACTACAGGTGTAGACTCTGCCAGGAAGAGACACCTGTTTGCAGATGGTCATGCAATGATTTGTGATAATTGACAAATGTGCAAAGCAGGAGGTGGAACTGTGGCCCTGTGCCTTGGCTGACTTCACTATCCTCACCAATAAAGAGAGCAGAACATAAATTCAGATATAAACCTAGACCTGATTGATTTGCAAACGTCAATGTCATAATTAATTTCAATTCATCTAGGATGTGATATCACTTTTTTGCAGGCAGGTGACATGGTGTAGTGGTTAACATTGAGCTCTAGCGCTCATGCTGGAAATACAGAGTTGAGTCTGGCTTGCAACATTGCTGGTTTTACTCTGCACCATTTTATATAACTCTATATCTCCTAACTATACAATTGGCACAACAAATATTATATCTAGACCATAATTGATGTTCCCATATTAATAAATAATAACTATTGATCTAGGATGCAATACATTTTTTTGTAAGGAGGAGACAAGCTGTAGGGGTTAACGCTAAGCCTCAGCCCTCACGCTGGAAATACAGATTTGAGTCTGGCTTGCACATAAGCACAGTTCAACTACTTTACACTGTTTAATTAGGAGCCGTGCACATGCCTTGAGGCAAATCTGGCTGTTTATATTTGGTTACTGTAGTGTGAACAACAGGTGAGGACTCTGCCGGGAAGAGACACCTGTTCAGAGATCTGCGTTCAATGTTTTGCGAAACGTGACAAAGTTGCAAAGCTGGAGGTAGAACTGTGGCCCCTCGGCTTGGCTGACTTCCCTGTCCTCACAACATTAAATGACAGGAGGTGGATGGGTGTTACAGACATGTAATAAAACATGCCTATTTAGAGGTGGGTTTTCATAACACAAAACTAGCGCAGAGGCTCTATATAGTCATGTAATTGCCATGCACAGATGGTGGACATTTGGTTTAATGGTCCATGGGACTGTGACATAAACACTGGTGAGATAAGAAGCACAGCGACTGGCTGGTAAAAACTCATTGTGACTCAATCCACATGCGAAACATCAAAGCTTAATTTGTTTGATAATTAAAATGGATGAACGAATGAATTAATTAACCCATTCATTCATTCATACCATGCTTTAAAGTCTCAACCAAACCTCCTAACAATACCTAATCAGATAAATAGTGAAATGATGCAAATGCACAGCAAATAACTTCCCCTGACCCCGGTGTTGATTACAGAATGTTTACACGAGTAATGTAATGTGGGTCTGTGGATGGAGAATGAAGCAGGGCTGGTTTTTAATAACGGACGTGTCCTGGTTGAGATAGCTGGGAGTTATGAATTCATGGAGTATTCAGCATGGTGGGGCCAAGGCTCAAAATCCCTGCAGTGCATCAGCGCTGTCGAGTCTTAAACCGACCAATCCGTCTTCTGTCCTCCCGGCTGTCACAGCATGGACCTGAAGCTCAGAGCTGCTGCCTGCACTCCTTCATTACATACATCACACTATGGGGCGGCCATCAAACGGAACCAGTCTGCGTGCGATGATATTTTATCTCAGGTCTTGATAATTAATGACTATTTTTATAGGCAGGAGACACGATGTAATGAATAACACTGAGCTTTAGTGCTCACATTGGAAATACAGATTTGAGGCTTGCTGGCAACATTTATGATTTTGTTCCGTTGTTTTTCCCAATCATTTTTTAATCTTTCGGCTTTATGTCCAACCAATGAAAGTGACAATAAAATAATAAAATCTGATATAAACGTAGATCTGATTGAAGTGCAGAATCTCACATACTAGTAATTAACTACGATGTATCTACAATATAATGTTATGCAGACATAAGACACGGTGTAGCTGTTATCACAGAGCTCTAGTGCTCACATTGGAAATAAAATAATGGGTTTGGCTTGCAACATGTCTGATTTGGTTTAATCATTATTTCCCAATTTATTTTTAGTTCTTCTGTTTTCTGTCTAACTAATAAAAAAAAACTGCAAAAATCCAATCAGATAATTTAATGACAATTTTTTTTAAAGACAGGAGACATGATTTAGTGGTTAATATTGAGCTCTAGTGCTTACATTGAAAGTACATATTTGAGTTTGCCTTACAACTTTCTCAATTTTGTCCCTTCCTTCCCCATAATGTTTCAGTCCTCCTGTTTTCTGTACAACCAATAAAAGTGGCAAAAACCTAAACAGATATAAATACAGATAGCATTTTTATAGGGTTTAGATATATAGTGGTTAATATTGAGCTGTAGTGATCAGATTGGAATTACAGATTCCATTTTGTCTTGCAACATTTCTGATTTTGTTCACTCATGCTTTCTGTCCAATCAGTGAAATGAGCAATAAATCTAATTCAATGTAAAACTAGACATGACTGATATGCAAAATATCTAACATTGAGCTCTAGTGCTTACATAGAAAAAACAGATTTGAATTTAGATTGCAACATTCCTGATTTAGTTCCCATTCATTTTTAGTCCTCCTGCTTTCTGTTCCATGAATAAAAGCTGCAATAAATAAATACACCAGATATAAAACTAGACCTGCCAGATATTCAAAATGTCTAACAATGAGTTCTAGTGCTCACAATGTAATTACAGGTTCGATTTTGGATTGCAACATTTTTGACTTTGTTTCCATTCATTTTCAGTCCTCCTGCTTTCTGTCCAATCAATAAAAGCTGCATTAAATAAATAAATAAATAAATCAAATATAAAACTAGACCTGCCTGTTATTCAAAATGTCTAACATTGAGTTCTAGTGCTTACATTGGAAAAACAGATTCAAGTTGGAATTGCAACATTCCTGCATTTCTTACCATTCATATTTAGTCCTTCTGCGTTCTCTAATCAATAAAAGCTGCAATAAATAAATCTAATCAGATGCAAAACTAGACCTGACTGATATGCTAAATATCTAACATTGAGCTCTAGTGCTTACAATAGAAAAACAGATTCGAGTTTGGATTGCAACATTCCTGATGTTGTCCCCATTCATTTTTAGTCCTCCTGCTTTCTGTACAATCAATAAAAGCTGCATTAAAAAAAAAAAAATAAAAAATCAAATATAAAACTAGACCTGCCTGTTCTTCAACATGTCTTAACATTGAGCTCTAGTGCTCACAATGGAAATACAGTTTCGAGTTTGGATTGCAACATTCCTGATTTTGTTCCAATGCATATTTAGTCCTCTTGCTTTCTGTCCAATCAATAAAAGCTGCAATAAATAAATACATCAGATATAAAACTAGACCTGCCTAATATTCAATATATCTAACATTGAGTTCTAGTGCTCACATTTGAAAAACGGATTTGAGTTTGAATTGCAACATTCCTGATTTTGTTCTCATTCATTTTTGTCCTTTGCTTTCTGTCCAATAACAAAATCTGCAACAAATAAATAAATAAATACAGTAAA
>CAIGQZ010032666.1:531701-558110 GCA_903798205.1 Danio tinwini
ACCGATCCCGTAGAGCTGTTAAACGCTTGTTAAGATTAATAAACACCCTCAAATGAAGCATCTCCCCAGACACATTGCTTTCTGAATAGGGTCAGACATCATACATGCTTCTTTAAAGACCCTGTGGCGAGGCTTACGCTCAAGCAAGCATATGACTGAGGAGAACAAGAGAGAAAGACGTGATAAAGGACACAGCGCTAAAGGCAAAACCGCGGAGAGACAGCAAGAGAGGTGGAGGTTGGCGAAAGCAAAAGACTAATGAAACCGAAACATCAAGGGTATTTGTTTCAAGGGAGAAGAAAATTAATAAGCATGAAAAATAATAATCCTCAACGCTGGGCCACATGGAATGATTAAAGCAAAACAACAAACCCATTATTACAAGGTGAGCAATGCGGCGAAGTCTTGACAAAGAAGTAAACAACCGAACTAACCGGCATGCAAACACACACACACACACACACACACACACACACACACACACACACACACACACACATATGTACACACATCAACCAGTGCAGCATTCAGCCAACCACGCACATATTGACTAACAAGTGCTGATGACTCAAATCGCAACCAATTTAGATCTAGTTAACAGTGCTACTGTAACTCAAGTGTGTCATTGAGTAGCAGAAAACAACACTCCTTCAACCATACTATTAACCTAGGGGTCAATTTGACACCACTGAATGTTCAACGTCAGCAAATACATGACATCTGTGTTCAAAATCTAATGCCTTTTCCTAATTTAATGTGGATGACTCTGTAAACATGAAAATACCATGGCCATTTTTTCAATGTCCTGTACTCATTTTGTAACCAGGTTGATCCTAGCGGTAATTTAGTGAGAGTTTATGGTGATTTGCCAATTTGCCAATGGGTAGGAGGGGGGATTGGGTTATTTCAATCAATCAATCAATCAATCAATCAATCAATCAATCAATCAATCAATCAATTGATCAATCAATCAATTAATCAATCAATCAATCAATCAATCAATCAATCAATCAATCAATAAATAAATAAATAAATAAATAAATAAATAAATAAATGACATTTTGGAAGTTTAAATTGCTGTGATCAAACTGACGCTAGAAGATAAAGAGTGTGTCCAGAATTGTAGGTTAATAGGAGGGTTAACCAAAAAGCAATGCATATAATACAGATTCACCTATTGAAAAACATCAGAGGACACCAATTCCCAGGTCTCGAACCAGTACCGGGTCATGAAAGAGTTGCTACTGGCTTGCAAGAATCCAAACTTAGTATATGTGATCCTGCTGTATTGTGAGTTTTACCTTAAAGAACCAACATCCATATTTGTGCCCATCACACACTGGATGCAATGCGATGAGGCAATTTTGTGTTCACACCAAACGTGGAGCACCATATCACTCCCACTAGGTCACTTGGCTTTGGGACAAGCCAGTCAATGCACTCTTTCCAGGCTACAAATTGCTTAAAATGCAGCGGGTAGTTGTTCTGACTGGGACTAAAAAGAGGGAGTATATTATTTCAGTCTTACAGTCTTTACACTGGCTGCCTGTACATTTTAGAGTTGAGTTTAGAATTGTACTTTTTGATTTTAAGTCTCTAAACGGTATGACTCCTGTTTACCTTCGTGAGCTACTGACTTTGTACTGGTCTACCAGATCCCTTCGATTCTTCAATCTGGATCTGCTGCATATCCCCCAATTATGACTTAAATGTAAATGTAAGCAAAATGTAGGTTTTGGAACGCCTTACCACCTTCAATAAGACAATCAACTTCCGTCATCTTTAAGTCTAGATTAAAACTCTTTTTTTGTTCTCAAAGGCAATTAGCTGTTAGGACGGTATGATTGTTATTCTTAAGTTGTTTGTTGTTGTTGGCCTCTTCTCTGTTTCTTGACGCATGATGTGCCCCACACAGGATTTTGCTTCTTGTATATATACACTATGAACAGCAGCTACGCTAATTATTCTCCTTATTCTGTATTTCCACCTGGGGGTACTCATCTCGAGGCCCTCAGACTATGCAGTGTCACTGATGCGATGCAAGACCAGCGACGAGATGATCCCAAGGTTTCTAGACCAGGCTGTATCCTGAGCTGCTGCTGTGGTGGTCATGGTGGAGAGCATGAGACTGATTCCTGTGATACTCCAAGGAGAGACGAGTCTTCGCTGAGGTCCAGCTTTCTGCGCCTAGACTGCAGCTATGCACAAGACATTTGGCCATAGGAGAAATGGTCGTGCCCAACTGAGCCTGGTTTCTCTCAAGGTTTTTTAAATTCTTCACTTTCGCCAATTGGTGAAGTTTTTTCCTCGCCGCTGTCACCACTGGCTTGCATGGTTCGGGATCTGTAGAGCTTTGCATCGATGGAATTGCTCTTCAGTGTTTGGACTCTCAGTAGTGATTATTAAACCACACTGACCTGAGCTAAACTAAACTGAACTTAAACACTGAAAACTGAACTGACACTGTTTCAATTCACTATTAACTTCCATGTGAAGTTGCTTTGACAAAATCTACATTGGATAAGCGCTATACAAATAAAGATGAATTGAATTGAATTGAACTGTTTATTTGCTGGAAAGCACACTGGTCAATGAAAGTTGTTGAAATCGTGCTATATAAATATTCATTGTCACTTGCAGGCTTTTTTTACCTCTAGCTAATTTTCAGCTCGAGCTTGCACAGTAGATGAGATTGATTTTGACATGTTTGTGGCTGTAACATTCATACAGTGCGGTGGTAATTTGATTTTATTTGCACGTTTGCATTGACTTTGTATGTAACTTTCTTAATTCCGCATTTAATGTGAACTCTTAATTCTAAACATTGTTTTCTATAAGAGTACACACACCAGCACCCTCATTAGGCATCTGTTCGTGTTGCTTAGCAATGTATAGAAAACTATGTAAAATGCAGTGATTGGACTCAAGATTCTGTGCTACACACTAAGATTTAGCTAATACAGTGGGGAAACAAACACCTATCAAAAGCATCTCGTACTGTTCAGAGCCCACATAGAATATTTCAGTGAGTTGTATTATTTTGTTTTAGTGTGCTGTTGCATGTATTTTTTATATGCATGTTTTTTTTTTTAGTAAATCAAAGTCTTGTTCTAAATAGTAAATATTGATGACCACACAATTATGTAGGCTACATATGAGAATATTCCAAATCCATACATGTCATGTGTCTACATATGTTTCAAATATTTCACATGTAATTTTAACATGTGATCGCAAAATTGTACTGAGCGTGTGTTTGTTTTTTCCTTGTACGGGTATGTCACTATTTTTGGTTTAACATTTTTGTTGTTGGCTGAATTTGAAGAATAGATCCTAAAGAGGATTGGGACACCATATCTATCCAAGAACATGATAATGGTGCTCAGTTAAAACAACCCCTTATGCCAACTGTGTTCACACAAAAAAATGTTGTCAGAGCCCTGAGGATTTATCTATAAAAGTATCAACTAAAAAGATATGTGACTTTTCTCAAAAGTAAGGTATTACTGGCCCTGTTATTGCAGCAGCTATTTTCTTTTTTCAGCAACTCAATTAAACAGATGAATAATTTTTAATCGTTTTAAAATGATGCTTTTTGTTGTTACAATAGTTTCACCTCAGGGGTGCATAGTTAACAAACTCATAATTAAAAGACCCTTTTGCAATTATTGCTTACATGGAGCATATTTATTCTAAAACCCTTCAGATGGACATAAAACATTTAGACCAGGGTTCCTGGAGAGATACCTTCCTGCAGATTTCAGTTGCAACCCTGACCAAGCACACCTATCTGTAATTATCAAGTGCTGCTTCAGGTCCTACTTCAGGTGTGTTTGATTAGTGTTGGAGCTGTATTCTGCAGGAAGGTAGATCTCCAGAAACAGGGTTGGTGACCCCTGATTTAGACATTTAAAGCATTCAGAAATAGCAACCAGAAACCTCTTGGCCAGAACAGTACCAAATTAAGCCAATCAAGACTTCACAAACCACATATGAAGCTTCGGTCACACTGGACTTTATCCCCTTAGACTTCCATTCATACGCACGCGGATGCATCAAACTGGAAACACAAGCTCGTGTGTCAAGTTTTGCAGATCGCTGCAGTGGAAAGTACAAGCTTGGTGAACTCTGACCTGCAAAATCGCATCACTTGACTGAGTGAGACCAATCGAGGATCAAAGCATGACCTCTCTGGACAGAAATTTAAATCATGGACCAATCGCTCACTTTTTAAAATGTCTAATCATCTTGTTTAATCCCGCCCCTTTTCCTTTTCGCAGCGCCGTACAACAGAATTCCACAAGCTCAAACTCTAGTGTGAGTGCAGCTTAAAATGCACCTGTGGAAACATATGGAACTCATTTGGAACATTTTTAACGTAGATTCCAAATATTTCACAAGTAATTGCAAAATTCTGTAGCTTGTTAATCATTCAGAATGGTAATGTCACTATTTTTAGCTAAACACGGTCATTGTCTCAATTTGAAGGATAGATTGTAAAGAGGATTGGGACACCATACCAAAAAAGTATGATGGTGGTGCTCGGTAAAAACAACCCCTTATGCCAGCTGATTAGCTGTCGGAGAGCAGTTTTATTCAGGGGGGCATGACAAGAGCGACTCGCTCCATAAATCTACAACAGTTCTGATAATGACACTCAGACTGTGTGCAGCGTTATAATCCATTAGGCCCTCTCACCATTACAGCACCTTTCCCCAAAGGCTGCTCCGGAGCTTAGGCGAACCCCAGACAACCATGAGGAAAACATAGCAACAATAAATTAAGGGTTGTGGCATGCGGGCACATGCTTAAACCCCCTAATGGATCTGTGTGCCTTCGCTAGGAAAGAAAAAAAAAGCCAATCATCAGTAGTGGATTTGTTATAAAAAGCTAAGAGCAACTGAGGGAAGATGGCTGCTAGCTGAATCATTAGCGAAGAATGATCACACTGGGCCTCATTTACTAACGGAGAGAGATATACTGTGATGATTCTGGTGCAAATAACTGATGCTAATTTCAGAATTCATGCATATTTTTATGAAACACAGAAACGGCACATACAGCACCAGCACGTTAGCATCTGCCTGAATGCTAATACTTTAGTATGGTGAGTTATACTGTACAGTTGTGAAGAGCTTAAAAAAACAACAACAATAAAACCGTTTGCAGGATTAGCAGCAGATGCTAATGTTTCCTTAACAAGGCTATTTGAACAATCTGAACTGAACAACGATCAATAGCTCTTATTTAATTGACCAGTTATTACTTTAAAAGAGTGATTATCATTGAAGAATAACCCTGCATGACAACACATTCACAATTTTCATAATGTTCAGCAATAACTAGCCACTAACATGTTGTCAGTAAGAAATAAGCATACTTATGTTTTAGAATCTTTAGAGAACACTGATCATCAACATCTGGTCAAACTTTATTTTAATGTACAATCAACAATCATTAACTAAAACTATTAGCTCAATAAAGTACTAATTAGCTAATTATCAATAGTAATGCAGTAGTTGAGCTTAGGTATTAGGTATGATTAGTAAAATAAGATTATAATTTATAATAACTAAAACAGTTCATATCGTAATTATAGGCAGGTAATTAAGCCAGTAGATAATAGTGTGGATTTTTACTCAAACTGAAGTTACCCATCATCTTAATGTTTCAACATTAGACAACATGGGGTGACACTTTATTTTCAGTCACAATTCATGCTATTAAAGCCGCATGAACAGGAAGCTGCTACCGTTTTTATTTATTTTTTTCGTATTGTGACGCAGTTCCAATTGAAACAGAATATTAAATGAGTAAACAGTGGGCGTGGCTTGTTTCTTTTTTTTTGCTGCAAGCTAATTGGATGTAGTTAAGGCATTTCATTCAAAAAGCCATTTCTGTTTGTTGTCAAAACTGACAGCTGGAGGGGTGTGGTGTAGTATGTTAGCCACGCCCAACACCTAAGAAATGGGTAACCTGACAATTTAACTGAAAAAAATAATAATAATAAAATAATAGGAAGTGCATTTTCAGATTCCAGTATAAGTTTAGAAGGGCAAACCATTTTTATTTTATTTATATTTTTTACTGACATGCACAGATAAATTGCTAACCACAAAACTAGCAATGTGAGCTCACAAAATCATATGGTTAGATTTGATTTCATGGGGACTTTAACAAACCATTAACTAAGACTACTAGCTCAATAAACTACTAATTGGCAACTAATTAATAGTAAATTAGGTAGTAGTTGGGTTTGATTAGAAAAGCAGAATAAGATCATACTTTATAGGTACCAAAAAACTGTTATTATCTTAATAATAGATAGGTAATATGGCAGTGAACTATGACTAAAAATAAAGTTTTACCTAGTGTGTCATTTGTGTGTGCGTTTTTTTTTGTTTGTTTTGTTTTTACATTCAAGCATTTAACTTTTCTTTTTTTTACTTTAAAGGATTGTTAGTGAAATATTAACTCAGCTAAAGACTATCTTAGACAGTGCAAGAACATATTAAAAAGTTTAGAAAGACAATTTACTTACAAAACGTTACACAAGTATTATTTACAATGTTAAACAAAATGATAAAATGCAATGCAGCTTTAATGTTTGTATTATTTACTTAAATCATAGTAGCACTGACATTTAAACATTCACTGGGTAAAAATGTGCAAGGTCGATCAAACTGAATACAAAGAAACCTGTTTAGAATATATTCTACAAATACAGTACAAGAAAAATAATGGCTGATTGTAATCATTATACATTTGCTCATGAGACAGATTTGCTGTTTAAGTGAAACTCCTTTAAGAAAATAGATGCATTTGTACATAAATGATTATTTAAAAGAAACACTGTACATGAGTACATTTGTCAGTTTCCATCATTGCTTATCTGAAAAAAAAATCTCTGTGTCAATCACTGAAGAATATGCATGCTGTATAATAAAAAAACACTGACTGCCATGAACATTATGATACATTAGCACAAGTACCTCACAGAAAAAAATGATGAAACAATCTGAGAAAAGCAGCCTTCGCAAAAGACACTTCATCGAAACAAATCTGTACTCTAACTCAATTAGTACATAACTAAAATAGCACTTAACCATCCTCTGATAGCAGATGTTTCATATCTAGACAACTGGCAAACGCTCCAAAGCTTATTAATAAATCCAACACCATTTGCTTCAGGCAGTCTCAATCATTATTCAACTAAAAATACCCAGTTTTATCTCCATCCACATCTGTTGGCTAGAGAAATTATAACTGACACATAAAGAGGGAGAGGAATAACAATGGGGGAAAAAATAGAGAGACACACACACACAGAGGCTGTAGAGGTTGTTGTTTTGTGATTTAAACTGGAAGGTCATAAAGCTTTTGATAGTTCTGGTATTTACAATCTCCCCTAAATCACATACAACTACAGCAAACTTTTCTATAATACGTTTTCATGCATGCAAGGCACTCTGGAGAATACATTGCCACTTCACACATTTTATGCTTATGAGCTTGAGGCTATTCACAGCTAGCTAAATCATCTTTCACCACCGGATGAAAACTGTACCTCGGTGGAGCAAAACAAAGCTGGAACAAGCCATTCTGAAGATATGGAACACCGACCAAGTACCCGGATGTAAGTTAGGAGAAGGTAAGCGCAAAAAAAAAAAAACATAAACAAAGTACTTACCGAGCACACCAAGCCGATAGTTTACGGTTATGACAATGACGTTTCCGTAACTGGCCAAGATGCTTCCGTCAAACATATTTCCTGTTCCTTCCATGTACGATCCACCGTGAACGAAAACCATCACTGGTTTGGGGCTCCCGCTTTCACGAATGTCTGGAAAAAGGAGGATAGAGGAGATTAAATGACAAACTACTGTAGATGGCTGGAAATGCATTTCAGTGCTGAGGGCTCCCGTTTTGCTCAAATTGGCAACATTTGGCTTTATTTACGAGATCAGTTTTAGAAATAAGCTCATTAATTTCCTAGGCAATGTGAATGTCATGTTCCTGGTGATCGCAAAAAAAATATATAAAAAATGTGACACTTTTTTTTTTCTTAAGGGCCTGTCAGTATTAAAAAGTGGGAATTAAACTGAGCAATTTACACTCTAAAGCGATGTTTTGAATTAATGATTTGAAATGTGATTAAGAAAGGCATACTGTAGTTTAAACAAAAATGAATGCCCTCACCCTCATCTTGATGTAATTTTGGTTGCTTACTTTTGTAACTAAAACTATTGATGGTTCCCATTGACACTCATATGGCTTGTTTCCACTGAGCGGTTTGATTTAGTATAGTACCAGAACTATTTAGTTACGTTTCTAACAGTACCTGACCAATTAGCATATTCTCGCTCGGAAAAGAAAGTCGTATGGGTTGTTCACTTATTCCATTTTTTTGAGTGCTTCATTCGTTCAATTGCACATATACACTACCTGACAAAAGTCTTGTCGCCTATCCAAGTTTTAGGAACAACAAATAATAACTTAACTTCTAGTTGATCATTTGGTATCAGAAGTTCTTTATATGAAAGGCAAATACCTCTAGATTATGCCTATTTTACCAAAATAAAATGTGATCATGACTTGACTTTTAATTATTTAATTAGGACAGTAAGGTCTGACTTAGTGAAAAGTATCGTCACTTAACAAAAATAATGTATAGTACAGCATATAAAGTCATGGTGCAGTGAAAAAGGATTAATACTGTGTATGACTCCCAAGAGCTTGGAGGACTGCATACATCTGCAATGACTAAAATAACTTTTAACTTTTTAAACAATAAAGTCATCTGGAATGGCAAAGAAAGCTTGCAGGACTCCCAGAGTTCATCAAGATTATTTGGATTCATCTTCAAAGCCTCCTCCTTCATCGTACCCCAGACATGCTCAATAATGATCATGTTTGCTGACTGGGCTGGTCAATCCTGCAGCACTTTGACCTTCTTTGTTTTCAAGAACTTTGATGTGGAGGCCTAAGTATGAGAAGGAGCCCTATCCTGCTGAAGAATTTGCCCTATCCTGTGGTTTGTAGTGTAATGGACAGCACAAATGTCTTGATACCTCAGGCTGTTGATGTTACTGTGCACTCTGTATCTCTCTTGCATACCCCCATACTGAATGCAACCCCAAACTATGATTTTTCCTTCACCAAACTTGACTGATATCTGTGGAATCTTAGGTCAACAGGTCTTCCGCAGTATTTTGTGATGATTGGGATGCAGTTCAACAGATGATTCTTTTCCAAATGATCAACTAGAATTCAAGTAATTATTTGTTGCTCTCGACGGCAAGACTTTTGTCAGATAGTATAGAAAGAGGAAGTGCACTTTCCACACTTTACTTTCATACATGTGACCCCTTCAACAACAACGGTGGGCTCACAGTAGATCCGGTTCTTGCTTCTTGGCATGTGGTGGGTTATAAAAAGATGACAAGCTTTGTTTAAGCTCAAGTCAATTTCTGCATACTGTCATTATATTAGTAGTCATGTTTTGGATGTATATTAAAAAAAAATGGCACTGCCTTTGTTGTCGTTACCATAGCTTGTTGCCCACTTGTGACTATTCTCTGTAAACCAATCAGTGTTTTGCATAGAGTCTAGCTCCACCCTAACATATAGGTATATTTTGGTACTTCTTACAATGGACAAATAAATAAATGTGCACTCTACAGTACTCAAGCCAATAGTGTCACAAAAATAGCTATAGAAGTCAATGTGGAGCATCGACATCTGATAACCGAAATCCTTCAAAATATATACTTGTGTGTTCAACAGAAGAAAGGAAGCCATTTTGGAACAAACTGAGGGTAAATAAATGATAACAGAAGTAAATTATTGTTTGGTGTACCATTTCTTTAAACTCAAGGTACTTTGTCTACACTTTCCAAATGGGATTCGTCTTTAGATTCCCCTTGTCTACTTAGAAGCAATTTGTCTTTTACTAGCGGACATGGCACACTTCTTAAATTTTCAGATATTGCTTAAGCAAAAGTAATGGTCTCTGTCCGAAAAGGGAGGCATTTTCAAAACACAAATAAGATGCAGATGATAACTTTGGTCTTGCATGAGGGAGAGTGCCATTTCATCATGGTTGCAAAGCCTTCAAATAAATTCCAGTTATTTTATTGGGCGTGCAAGGACCTGCTTCCGGGAGGTCTCATAACAAGCATGAAAAAGAAGCAGCAATCATTTTCTAAAACAATTTTCTTAAGACATGAACTCCTCATTTTATTTTTAATTAGTTAACATCATTTCTTATTAATTTTATTTTCTCATCTAATTTTTCCAGCTTTCCTCATCTGTTTAAAAATGATCATAGTCTTATTTCCGTACAGTAGTTCTTCTACTAAATGATTTTCATCTCGCCTCCATTCTGTCTCCTTTCCTCTTTCAAAACACACATTAAGAGTTGTTGTTTATCAGCCAACCTAATGTCTCATCTCATTTTGTCTCACAAGGCCTCATCTTGATCCACGTCTACTGTCATTTCTGATCTGCACACAATACAGTAGTTCTTCATCATCAGGAATCGTCTTGAATCTTTTTTGGTCTCATCGTAAAACCTTTCAACTTTTATTTCTGTCCCATTTTTGTTTAGTTCTCCTCTTTCCAAATGTTCGAAGTGAGATTCTAACAGCATCCCTTCTCTTCTTGAAAAGTGGGATTTGGAAACGAAATGGCTCAGTCAACATCATGGAGCATATCGTCTCATCTTTTTCCACCTCTTCTTTTTTCCAGATCCTTAAAGTAAGATGTATTTATTGTGTTGTTTTCATTCGAGTAACCAAATGTTTTTCTTTCTTGTCCCATCTTCTGTCTTCTCTTCTTACCTTCTCATTTCCATCTTCATATTCCAGGATTCATATCCCTTGTAGATTCAAGATCCCATCTTGTCCCAGTTGTTGTTGATTTTATTCTCCTTATATCAACATTTTATTTGCTCAGAACATTTTTTTTTTCTTCTTTCACAAGACATGTAATGTTCCTCTTGCAAATTATAATATTAATAGAAAGCTACATTTAGACTTCTTCTTGATCAGGTCAAATCATGTCTCTGTTGCTTTTAACACTAAGACACACATGAATAACCTTTGGTTTTTCAGTAACCATCTTCAGATTCAAATACAGTCCATCTTTCTCTTATGGTCTCACATTGTCTTACCATCTTTATCAATGTACTTTTGCCGCAACAAAATGTTTTTTTTTCTTGCCTCTTCAGGTCATTTTCTGCAAAATCTTCTTTGTTTTCCACAGAATACACCAAGTCAGATTTGAATTCAGTGGTTCTTCTTCATCATACTGTTTCTTATATCCCTTTTTTTATTTTAATTATATTTTTTCTGTTCTTGCCAGTAGCTTATACTGAGTTCAAAGTTGTTGAATAACAGTTGTTTTTCACACCGCATGACTATCTGGGCTAACATTAAGTGGCTGCTGTGTTCACATAATTTTGGATTGGCGACAGGAGTTTACTATAGGATTATTATAGGAGGAATCGCAGACTAATTTGACTGGCTCGCAAACAATGTTTCACGACCAAACGCACATGCGAACTGAAAAGGAAAAAAGTCACACAAGATCTTGCACGATCTTGCATGAGACTGAAAGTGGTACTCCGCTGTGGTAGGCTATAGCTCAGGCAAAACATCACAGAAATAAGTGCTTCAGTCAAACTTTTTTCAAACTTTTATCCATTTCTTGGATCCGAAAGGACAGAGAGGGAGCCTTTCTCAAAACTCAAGCCATAATGCTGTTGATGTTGTGTCCTCTGTGAACTCCCCGCTGTCCTGTATCTTCCTCTCTCATTGGATAAAGGCCAATGTGTTACACTAATGTGTTTTAGTTAAAAAAAAAATAGTATTGTAGATTGAAAACAGCCCATGTCCACACGTTTCATCTAGCATTTGTGAAAAGATCTCCTTCTTGAAATTGACCATTGAAAATGAATGCCACATGACCATACAGGCACTCTAGGCATGTGTGTTCAAGTATAAACAGGACTTATATGCATTTGGTTATTAGTCAATACACTAAAAATATATATTTGCTGCTTGTTCAAACTACTTGAGCTGAAACAACACAATACTTTTTTGGGGGGACAACTTCATTGGTTTATGCTCAATCCATTTAAATTAGTAAAAACAATTAGGTCAACGTAATCGATTTGTGTTGGGACAACATGAAGGAAATTGCAGTATTTTTTACAGCGCAACAGTGTTTAACTGCAAAATGGACAATAATGTGAGAAAAATTTCAGTGTCCATGTTGTCATGTTGACAAGGTTATCAACCTGTCTGTCATGTTCTGGTAGTAAAATGTTCAGACGATTGAGGCTAGATGAATAAGGGAAGGCTACGCAATGACTCAAAAGACCTAATAAGTGGGCGAATGTTGGCAGTCATGGCTTTTTTCTCAAATGTATGGCCTTTGCGGTGAAAGCAGTCGAAAAACTTTGGGATAGTGTTAACAGAAGGCCTAACTGTAGCAAAAGCAATGCATTTTAAAATTCAAACACAGTAGTGTAAACGGGGCATCAGTCAGAACATTTTTCAGACAGCATGATTTTGATTTGCTGATGGCATGCCAAATACTTCGAAGGGGTCAGACTCAGAGACAAGTCTGCAATTTTTTTCTGGGGTGCGTTTCCCAAACAACAACGTAACTCGTGGCTGAACTATCATAGTAAGATGCATAGTTTGGGAAAAGAACGATGTAGTGACAAGAGTTTCCCAAAACCCTTAGTTTCTCTGTCGCAGATCCATCATTTGAACCACGTTAGTTATAACGTAAAACGCTCATAAAACGGGGTGGAGTAACTACTTCTTTAGAAAAGAACCTCATAATATCTTTGTGCAAGTTATATTGTTTCACACGCACATGCATTTAAAACAAAATCCTATATTAGTTTTGATTAAAAAAATGCACTCGCTTTCCATATTAATTGAAAAATATATAAATAGCCCATATAGGCCCTATGTTTCCTTTACAATTATTATTGAGAACATTACATATTCTATTTTAAAACATAAAATCACTTACAAAAGCTAACACGTATTCTAATATTATACATAAATCATATAAATAATTAAAAATACATAATAAGGCTATTTTTTATAAATTTAATTTAATACTTATTATTTATTAGAAAATGAAAAAAAAATCATTTTTTATAATAATATAAATGATGATTATTAGTATTATTAAGTAGGATATTGTTTATTTATTTTTTGAAAAGTCTGCTTTTACAATTTTATCACGTGCAAACCACTGCAAATATGCTCTAACCAGCAGGCCCATGTCATATACAGTACAGATACTTAATAAAAAAACTTACTATAAAATAAAAGCATTAACGTACGCTGTGTTTTTTGTTTTCACAAACTTTGGAGACATAACATAAATTCCACTTTTAAAAAGTCACCTACAGCTTTTGTCATGAGGCTGTGTTCAAAATGACATCAAAGTTCTCAAAGTGCACTGCGGAGCGCAATTGTAAACATGAAGATCGCTAAAACTGAACTGTAAAAATACTTTGAAAGCAAATTACACCTAAGAGAGGTTACCTTAATGCTTTTTTATTTTTAATAATTCCAACTTTGAATGTTAGAATGCTCTAAATGAACAGGGCATAGGGAGGATAAGAGGGAATAAAACACAGCCAGAAACTGTGTCTAACTACAGCTCCAGGGGTGTCGTTTCAAGTGCTCAAGTTTGCGACGCAGTTTGCGAATGTTCGTAGGAGCAATGGATTTAGGAAACAGCAAATCAACAAACTATCTTTGTAACGACGGAACTTGCGACCTTAGTTGGCTAACAATGATTTGGGGAAATGCAGCCCTGATCGTGTCTTTTATAATACACAATGCGTGTTTGTCACACATGTGAACAAGTACTGATTTGACTCTGATTTTAAGCATTTGTCATCGATGTTTCAAAACCTGTCATCAAGTGAAATATTATGCATTAGTAGATGAAAGAGGAGCTTTATCAAGTTTTGATTGTTCAGAAAGCATATTAAGAGTCAATTATAATGTAGTGTTTTTGTTTATCTCCTCTCTCCTAGTCGCATCGTTCCATTAAAATATCTTCTATTGTTTATCTGTTTTTCTTTCTTATGTTTTTCTTTAAAATTCTTCGAAATGCAAGTGCTTTACTTTATCAAGTGACAATGTCTCAACTCATCTTGTTCCTTCACATCTCATCTTGTTGATTTTTCTCTTGAACTAAGTGCTACTTCTTTATTGGGCTATTTCACATCTCTTATTATTTCCATTATCGGATAACAATGTCTCATTGAGTATCTTCCCATCCCATCCTGTTTATTTTCTTCTCTTTTTTAATCAGGTCATAGTCTATTCATCCCATCAATGTTGTGGGTCTGGGATGAGTGCTATATTAAACTTTTGATGTTCAAATCAACATCTAAAGATTCACATATGTGATCCTAGACAAAAAAATAAATAAATAAATAAGCTAGACAAGTATATCTGAAGGACTGACTAACAATACATTGTATCAGTTAAAATTATTGATTTATCTGTTATGCCCAAAATCATTTAAAATATCATGTTCATTTCATAAAGACATTGTGTAAATTGTGTACCGTTAATATATATATAAAAAAAAATAATAATAAAAAAGTATTAGTAATATGGATTGGTAATTTGGGATATAAAACGTCTGGTTACGTCCGTAACCCTCGTTCCCCGAATAATGGAACGGAGACGTGTGTCTGTAATAGACTTTTGGGAGTACTTCAGATGACCAATCGCTTCTGATGATGAGAAAACGGGCCAATGAGATGCCAATTGAGTTGGCGGAGCTGAGCTCCACAGCTGAGACTGATGAGCTCATCAGGGCTATATAAGCCAGCTGCTAGAGTCAGATCCTCAGAATTGCCTGCTGAAGAGTCGATCACTCAGCTCCCAGCTGGAGACTTAGGTGCTGTGGCAGTAGAGACACACGTCTCCGTTCCCTTATTCGGGGAACGAGGGTTACGGACGTAACCAGACGTTCCCCTTCATAGGGAACTCCAACGTGTGTCTGTAATAACAGACTTTTGGGAGATGTTCTGGAAAGTGCCACAGCAGCTAAGCCCGTCACGCTCCTGATGTGCAGTTTGCCAAGCAATGCATGAGCGCACTGACATCACCAAAAGCGCAACCTTCCAACGTCCCCTAGGCCCAAAAATTACCATTACATGGGAATAATACGATTTAGATCGGGGGTCGTAATGCCTTTACCTAGCTAATATAGACTAGGGATTTTAGAGATACAACAGTACGTTGGGAAAGCGTGCCAGTCCCCAAAGGGGGAGGACGCTGCGGAGACCACCTGCTACCCGGAGGGGGAGACTTGATGGTAAGAAAGCATATGGACTAGCCCTATTGAGGGGGAGTGCTACATATGATAAGCTGGTTAGCGGTTAGGGAAGACATGGGTCCACCTGAATAGGGGGAACACACCATGGTGGATAATGCATATGACATCACCTAGACAGGGGAATGCACATAGCTGGCACCGAACCTCAGTATGCGGGTAGACCAGATGGGCGTACCAGACTACACACTGAGCCAAGCACTCGACTCCTCCGCTGAGTCAGGTGCTGGGGGCCTCGGAGGAATTCTCTAGGGTTCACCTGAAAAGGGAAACTTACTAGTAGAATAGAAAATGCGCACGCATCTCCGGGTTAGGGAGCCTGGCACAGCAAGCGTTTATTGACACCGAATTAATTTCCTCTCGATTGACTGGGGTAACCAGTAACCGGGAGGAAACTGACTCCACTCGAGGAATAATCTCGATAATGTGTTAGGTGTCGCCCAGCCAGCAGCTCTACATGATCTGTTAAGAGGCGCTGTGTACTCACGCCGAAAAGGAGGCACCGCTTTTTATTATTATTATTATTATTATTATTATTATTATTATTATTATTATTATTATTATTATTATTAAGTGTGCTCTCTCTCCCGGGGGACACAGCTCGCCCTGGCACATGAAGCGAGGGTGATGGCATAAATAAAAAAAATGGACCAACCTCTATTTTAATACAGCACTTCCCTTCTGCTGATCATAACAGAAAAGAGCTGCGTATGCTTACATGTCACGTTAAGCGCAGTGCGCGGACATAGCAATGAAAAGGCTGAGTCTGCCTCCTCCGCAGGCAGCGTTTGCAGGCTCACCACCTAATAAAAAAAGGGGTGGTAGAAGCCTTGGCACAAGGTGAACCGAGGTCTCAGGTAACGTGAGAGTAGGTCGGTCCAATTACTGGCACAATTCGCTGACCAAAAATGCCACCGGAATCTTAACCCTCCTGATACCAGCGCGATCAGCAGAGCTGCCTAAAGGGACAGAAAGTATATATACTGATCGAGTGGCTCAACGGACCTAATCATAATTGCTGGGGCTAGACAGATCCCAAGAGGGTGCGAGAGGGGGCGGGGATGGATTATCATCACGCGCCACGCACCTCTGAGAAACCGACTGAAGAGGTTATGCTTTCCCAGCGCGCTACCATCTGCATTAAAAACGCGGATGACCACACGCCAAACCTTCAGTGTGGAGAGAGACAGTCAGCGCTCCAGTTATCCTGAAGGAAGAAAACACAACACTAATCTGGCATGTCCAGGGGTTTTCTCAGAGAGAATTCCCACACAACGAATAGACTCCACTGCAGAACATAGGCATACCTAATAAGGCGCTCTAGCCTGTAGTGACGGAGTTAACTATCACACTGATAAGTCACCTAAGTCCACCGCGCTCTGTCTGGAAACCATCCAAAGAGGCTTCAGAGCCCTGCACGGGTGCCAGGGGGTGCCCGTCCCAGAAAAAGGAAGGGCTTTTTCCGGGGAATTCATTAGGGAGGGCCATCACGAGGAGTGTGAGTTCTGGAAACTCGGGTCCTGTTGGGCCAGAGAGGCGCAACGAGCAAGACCCGCTCCTCGTCTCCCCAACTTTGCACAGTGTAAGTAGTGTCTGTGCGAGCAGGCTCACTGGGGAAAGAACGCATATTGCGTAACTCGGGGCCAGCTGAGAGCCAGCGCCTTTGTGCAGAGCAGAAAAGGCAGCCAGCGAAGGGCCGCTCGGGAGAAACAGCAGGATGACCTGGGTTTCTCTGAAGCGTGCCCCTAACAGCTGGAACGTGCCGGGGTGGAGTCTCCGTTCTCCTGGAATATAGCAGTCCTGAGAGCTTGTAGCTGGCATGGAGAGCTTGTACAGGATATGAACGGCGCGCAGCTATTTAGCCGCAAGACTCCGGAGGAGCGGATGGCGAGCGAACTGAGACATGCTGAGGTGGCGAACACCGCCCAAACGGTTGATGTATGCCATCGCAGTCGTGCTGGCCGTCCTAACCAACACGCGTTTCCCCTCCCGCTTCGGTAGTGACCGGCGGAGAGCGAAAGACAATGCCAACAGCTCCAGGCAGTTGAAATGCCAATGCAACCTGGGTCCGGTTTACGAACCTGCAGCTGCATGCTCAATACACACAGCCCGCCAGCCCATACTGGAAGCATCTGTCAAGATGACAGCATAACTGGATACTTGTTCTAAGGGCACTCAGGCCCGTAGAAGGCAAGATCCATCCAGGGGCTGAAGGTGCGGAGACACAGCGTGGTGACGTAAACCCGGTGCCTCTCTGCGTGCCATGCCCATCTGGGGACCCGATCGCGAAGCCAGCGCTGAATTAGTCTCATATGAACAATTGAGCAGCGTGATAGCGGCTACAAAATGTCATATGCCCCAGGAGCCTCTGAATAATTTCAGTGAGACCAATATAACTGCCGAATTAATCAGACAGGACAGTGCTAGCCCAGCGCGCTAAGAGCGCACCGTGATGCAGACCAAGTCCAGCTCCAACCCGAAATGAGAGAAGCTCTGCCCGGGGGAGAGCCCGCTCATACTCGGTTGACCCAAAACCCAAACAGGCTGAGGTGCCGGAGCACTAGGTCCCTGTGCATAATCGATCAGTTCAGAGATCTAAAAAAATATTCAATGAATATTTAAAAAATGCAGATGCGCATGCGCCAAAGACGCACAGGGCTTCCTCCACACATGGAAACAGGGACAGCCCGAATGGGAGGACTGTTGTCACCATGTTCGGCCCCCCGTCGAACACTGGAAAAATCACAGTATAAGGAGAGAGAGAGCGAGACATGGAGCGAGCGTCCTTCAGGTCTATAGCTGCAACCAATCCCACGGACGGACGCACTGGGGGATGCGTTTCTGCATGAGCATCTTGATAGACATCCTGAACAGGTGACAGATCAAAACACGCAGAAAGGATTGGTATAACCCACCGCGTTCTGGATACGATGAAGGGGGGCGTAACCCGCTCTTCATCTCGGCTGGAGGACTGGCTTGATTATATCCTTCGCCAGGAGGATAATAATCTTCTCACGCGAGACAGGGAGTGGCATAGCGATGATCGCTTAAATACACACTCGTGCACTCGGGAGGCCAACAGCGAATTGAAACGCATAGCCGAGTCTGACCATCCCCCTGAGCTACTGCGCGGGCTGAGCAGCGCTAACCAGACTGACAGAGCTCGCTAACTAGCAGCATACCCGGAACGATCGCTGACGTACCCGCGGAAGGGCAGCTTCGGGATGGGGAGTGCTCATCCCGGGAAGCAGAGCGTCCCGAGGAAGAGGTGAAAATAAGAGATTGACTCTTACCTTACTCCCAGGATCCCGCGGAGTGGCTGGAGGTGCGAAAAAGGAGCTCATCCTCTGGCGCCCTCAAGCCTGTGGCGAAATGCACCAAAGCTGAGAGCTGGAAGGCAGTGCGTCCCATGCTGGCAGCAATTGGGCTTCCACACCCAGAGGGAGGAAAAGCCGCTCTTTTCGGATTGCTACTCATTATACATTCGCGGGGGAGCCCCGGCCTCCACCGGGGAAAGAACGGTTCTCCTCCTCTCCAAGTGGCCCACCTCAGGTTCGCTTCGCAGTCCAGTTATTAGACTTAACGGCGACCTGTGACGGGAGCGTCAACTCCCCGCGGGCGGGAAGAGCGCACTCGGCGAGGAGTAGCCAGCGCGGACAGGTCTGATGGGGAGAGCCCACCAAGAGATGACCTGCTCCATCGCGCACGGCTGATCTTTCACCACTGAGGATTCCTGGGTAAAATCCCCGATGGTGTTGCCGAGAAGGCCTGCCTGGGATATGGGCACACTAAGAAAGCGTACTTTGTCAGCGCCGCGCATATCTACAGGGCAAGCCAGGGTGGCATTTCCGGACCACTATGTGGCCATCGTCTTCCCCAGGGCACGGACGGCCGACTTGAATGTCATGAGAGCATAGTCGATCGCCGTGAGACGCTTACGCATAGCCTGGGGAAGAACCGCCCCTGTGCAGCACAGCCAGGAGTCCGTGGGGCACGGCAGAAGCGGCATGGCCCGCAGCAGTGTGGGCTCTGGCCTTGATAGACACAGATAACCCACCCGCCTTAGACGGGGGTCTCAGCTTACCCCTCCAGGTGGCGGCGCCCACCACCTGAGGAAATAGCTTCGTACCCACTGGCCGCCTCGCCATCAAGGGAGGTGAAGGCGGAAGCACACGTGAACCGGGCAGAGAAAAACGCCCTCTATGCCAGCGTGTGCTCACTGTGCGTCCCTGGGAAGAAGGGGACGGGGGCTGGAAGATTAATCTTAGATCAGCCCGCACGTCACACCCTCTAGTCGGTCCGGCAGTGAGACTGGGGGACAAGCCATCTCCAGCCGCACTGCCGAAACAGCCCAGGAAGCGCAGCTGTTATGTCTGATTCAAGAACCGTGACCGCGCATTGCACCCCGTGGGATGGAAGCGAGCCCAGTCTGTCATTTGAGCATAACAGCTCGCCCTCCGATGTCGCGATGGACCTTTGATCTCCGGTGTCATCAGGCGGAGGCGCGGGCATCCCGGGGGATGAACCGTACAACCGCCCGAAGCTTGGATGGGGCACGCTGTGGAGGAGTGGGGGGTCCGCGGGCCCGGAGGCGACGGATAAACCCCCACTGTGATCCTCAGATCTGCCCGCGTGCTAACCGCTTTCACGGGGAGCAACGGGGGTGGCCAAAGCTGCGATCTCAGCAATGCAACAACCACGCCCTCACAGTGAGAGCATGAGCTGTCCGCGGGCACCGCATCGACATGCTGGACCCCCAGACCTGTCATGCGATACCCGTGCCTATCATCCGGAGATAGGAACCACCGCATCCAGAAACGCACAGTCAGAACAGCGTCTTGAAAAAGACGTGTCGATTGACTGTGTTGCTCTCTTAGGAAAATCTTTTTTAGATCACCAGCGAAACGCCCGGAGGACGGGAAACCCAGCCTGCCACTCGCACGTCTTCTTTCCGCACTGGTGAAGGTAAGGCTTTCTTCTCTGGAAGTCAGCTCAGCAGAAGTTGTTCAGCTCACGATCGGCTCTGAAGCAACAATTCTGAGGATCTGACTCCAGCAGCTGGCTTATATAGCCCTGATGAGCTCATCAGTCTCAGCTGAGGACCTCAGCTCCGCCAACTTAATTGGCATTTCATTGGCCCGTTTTCTTATCATCAGAAGCGATTGGTCGTCTTAAGTACTCCCAAAAGTCTGTTATTACAGACACATGTTGGAGTTCCCTATGAAGGGGAATAGAATTTAGTATTATATTAATTCAATATTTAGATTTTTTTTAAAGCCTCAGGTTTCAGATTTTTAAATAGTTGATTTTGGCCAATTATTGTCTTATCCTAACAAACCATACATAAATACAAAGTTTATTATTTATTCCTATGTTTGATTATGTACAAATCTCAATTTAAGAAAGAAAAAAAAAGATGAATTGTCTGGTTTTGTGGTTCAGGGTCACAAATAACTCAGTAGGTTAATTTTCTCATCCCAACTGCTCTCTTCTCACCTCATCTCACTGTCCCTTTTCTCATATATTATCCTCTTTATGTTTCCCATCTCTTTTACTTCTTTTTGTAGTAAATCCAAAAGTGAGATTTGATCACAACAGGTGTCTCTTCCAGTTCCATCTTCTTTGTATTACTCAAATCCCAAAGTCGAAGCCTCTTCTTCCAACCAGTGTTTCATATTTGTGTGTAAAAAACTGCTTTATTAAGCTCTAACTGTTGAAGATTCCTACAAATGACAGATGAGCCACAAACGAGTGTAAACTAGCCAAATGAATCTATCCGTGTCTATGACTGGAAGTGATGCTTTAGAGAAATGAATACTCCACTGATCCCTGCTGCCTTCATTCAGACTGACAGGAATAGTCTTCATCGGCAGTCCAGGGTTAACTGGTCTATGCACACACCAGTCTGTTTGTATTCTCTTCAGTCTTTTATAAATGTCATATGTCAAATGTCAAAAATAAGCCTGGTATATACTGTAGCCTTTCTTTAAAATGTTGCACCTAAATGACAATATGAATAGAGATTTTCCATTGCTGTTGAAATCTATTTTGACTTGAAAATGTTAAGCCGTGTTTGCAAGTGGCTTTTATAGACCCATTTATGCCCTATACACATTTAAAAGGTTGAGATAACTGATAAAGTATTATTATTGTTATTATTATTATTATTAGTTTTATTTTATAAAATAGTTTAATTTAATTCCATCAGTGATCAGAATTATTAAATTAATTTACATTTAAATAAAATTAAATAATTTTTGATTCTGTTTTATTCTGTTTAATTTAATATAATTATTTTCACTGATAGTGGGGTCAAGTGTTGTTTTAACCATACAGATCCACTAAATGATGCAAAATGTTTCATTTATTATATATATATATATATATATATAAATATGAAGTTAACTTCTTAACAAAAGCTTGGCCGCGGGACCACACCTCACTTTGCCTTCTTAACCAATCACCTGCTCCATAAAACCAGACCAGCTCTTCTCGTTCTCTCGAACGCACTCACCCTCCCTCCCTCCCTCCCTCCCTCCCTCCCTCCCTCCCTCTATTTCCTTGCTTCCCATTAACAATCCTTATAACACTCTCTTCCCTCCTAGTTCGGGGGTCCTAATCACTCTACCAAATATTAGTTGACGTTACCCCCACTCTGAGTTTCTAAACATCATCGTAGGACACCCAATCAACCTACCAACCTTTTCACTATTTATCCTCTTACTTCAGTCTTCTGTTATCCACTTCATCTGTTCCTTTACCACCCCTTTTCATCCCTACATCCTTACAATAAAGTCTAGCTCAAAGTGTGGTGTGGTCCATGCTGGTGAAATTATTATTATTATTATTATTATTATTATTATTCAGGGCTCAACAGTAAGGACTGCCTGATGGCCTGGGGCCAACTTTAGAGATGCTCGGGTCAGTAGACAGGATCATTACTAACCCAATCGGGCCAGTGCTGCCTCGTTACTAAAGTTTAATTTGTCTGCGACTATTTGTCAATTGCGTTTAAAAACAGTCTTAGAATCGAGAAAATAGTTTGTGCTTTTAAGCCTTTCAATGCTTTTCTGTGAACTCTGTAAACACCATATTGCTTTTTGGTTCCTCTTATTTGATTTGAGGTTGTTAGCATGTTATTTTTTTCGTAACCTGGTAACAACCAGTACAGCAAAGAGACGGCAATATCAAATTATGAGGCTTATATCTTGGAAGCATACATTTACATGAGTAAAACAAGGTGAAAATTTTGGAAGTTTTGAGCAGTTTGCCATCAGTTTGGCAAGTCTGCCACCTGACCAGTTAAATGATTTAAAACTGCAATACATTTTCCACACTGCTCTTTTTTGTTTGCATAGGAAGTTTGCTCATTACACATTTATTAAATTTTTTTTAAATATTTAAATTCTAGATTCACAGATGTTATTTTTGACACATTATTTAAAATATCACTAAGAAATAAATATAATTTTATTAATTTTTTTTGGTGGGGCCAGTGAAAATGCTGGCGGGGCAAGTAAGTTTGACCGGGCCAGTCGAAAAAACCTAAACCCTGTTATTTATTAATTTATTAATACATTTATTTATTTATTTATTTTCAAAAAGTTAAGAAAGTTGATTTAGCCAGTGCAGCATC
The DNA here is from genome assembly GCA_903798205.1 of Danio tinwini. NCBI lineage: Eukaryota > Metazoa > Chordata > Actinopteri > Cypriniformes > Danionidae > Danio > Danio tinwini. The sequence continues at coordinate 554,728 of CAIGQZ010032666.1, forward strand.
TGAAGAGGGACTGCATGAGCTGCGAAGACGACACCGTTATTACACAGTTGGCTGGATTCCCCGCATGACAACAACCACGTGCGTTTTGCATTTATTATTGGACAACTTCCGTCTCACAATCTTCCAATCAACAAACATTAAACTTTTTATGCCATCTCTATCTATCTTGTACACATCAGGCTTATTAAAAAACTTCAAATATTTTACTGCAGTAGGCCAAATCATCTTTTTTGCTAAATAATTCGTATAAAAAGACTAGAATGTTTGCATAGGTTTATTTTTGACATTTTCATACAGACCCTTAACTGTATACAGCTCCATATATGATTTAAATTATATATTTTAAGTGAATAACCAAATATCAAATCAAATAAGATTTACAAACTTGTAACATAATAATCATCATTGATAATGCCACGCCATAACGTTTTCCTAACAAATTGAAATAAATAATTATTCTAAAGTTTTTATAAAATAGTTTTATCCTGTCAAGCAGTTTAAAAAAAAAGCAACATATCTTGCTTTTTCTGTGAAATTTCCACTGAAAGTGCAGCTCGCTTATTTTGGGAATGTCCTTTTGTTTTAATCCTTTTGGATTAATGTGTTTGGATTAATAAATAAATAAATCATTGATCTCGCCATGTGATTTGTCATCATGCAGCAAAATACAAGCCCCGAGGTGTCCGACCTGACAGCCTCTTTTGCAGCTCCGCCCCCGCCTGCGATCTGCTAATCTCGTTGGGCACCGGCTGTAGCCGTGTTTCAAGTGGAACGCACCTAGTGTTTATATCATGTGATCCCTTTGTTCTGTTTCCTGCCATTTCTTGATGTTCATTAGTTTCACCTGTGTTTCTCCCCTGTTTGGTATCAGTTCAATTATATCATGTGTATTTATATCCCTGTGTTTAGTTAGTCCCCTGTCTGGTCTTAAACGTCATCCCTGCGATACCTGCGTGTATGTCCAGTGCCTGTAGTAAGTGTCCTTGCTAATAAATACGTGTTTTAATAAATCCTACAAATTCCAGTGCATCTCTTTAGTAGAGAGTGAAATCGTGACAACTAGCATTTTTTTAAGAAGAAAAAAAATTGTTATACAAGTTTGAAATGACACTAGTGAAACTATTTTTTTGCTTTTGTAGAAGCAATTCCTTCAGATTTTCAATCTAGCACAATCTAAGACCACACACTTACACTGTCTCTTGGGCCTTTTGTTACCGATTACTAGAAAAAGTCAATAGACGTCGTACCCTTCATACTAAAGCACCAGATTAATGAACGTGTCAAAAGCAGCTATTGATTTTGGTGATAGTTTGCTTTAGTAAATCTCCAGCAAATAGTCATATCTGGAGAATCCCTTGGCATTTAAAGTTGTTATTTATGATTGATGATCCCGGGTTATAACCCGAATGCAGCTTTTATATGAAAAACCCCAAAAAAAGTAAACTAATTAGAATAGATATTAATATCCGTGAGTGGGCCACTGATGTGATCAAGCCAATTACTGGATCTATGAAATAAAATCAGTGGAGCTGGTTGGCGCGAACTGTCGCCGATGCCACGGCAGCTGGTATAAGCAGTGCGCAGTAATACGGTAGCGTTATGTCTACATAATTAATGTGCGCTCTGTGTCTCCTCTCAGCCCTATCAGCTGTAGCTGTCTGAGAGCCAAACGCCGGCCCTTTTCCACTTAGCAAAAAAGCACGCTCAGATAGGCCCCGGGAATTTGAATAAACGTGTTTACTTAAATGTTTAGCTCTATGGGTGCTTTTTGAACATGAATTCACTCAGACACTAGTTGGAAAAACTGTGGCACTTTCAAGCTAAACTTAATGAAAACTGTGGTAATTTAATTCATAAGTTCTGGGAGTAAGAGTTTTGCTCCTTACTATTTGTACTACCCTGTAAAATCTGAAAGCTCATGTGATGGGAAGATTAAGTTTGCATAGGTGATGCACTGTTTAATGTCATTTCAATACATGTTAGAATTACAGTGACATGAGAACACAATGGTTTTGGGAAGAACATTTCTGAAACTCTGAAACAGTAAAGCTGCATGCGAAATCGTATATTTAAATTTTAGCTTTTTTTCACAACTATCATTATTCATTCGCATGGCCTCATGGAATTGAATGTACACTTCAAAAACTCACAAAAGGTAGGTCATCTTTACTATTTTATTACTATTACTACTTTATTGCTATTACTAAATTCTCCCATGTGACCTTATGGGATGGGAAAGTTTCTACTGGATACACACTTTGATGGAATTAGTAGGTCATCAGGTGAATTTTGTTTTTGGAATACTACGGATAGTAATAAAATGGATGTACTACTCGGCTCACACACTGTTTTTTTATTTTTTTAATACACTGCAAGATTTTATTTGCTAGCAAAGTGACAGATAGTTTCACATTAGCATAATGGTAGTTCAACAAGTTAATAAGCATTACATTTACCTTCACAAAAAGTGTCCATAGTTTTAGAACATGGTATATTTAAGGGATTAATTTTGTTTTTTAGAAACAAGTTAGAGTAATGATAGGAAGTATTTTACTGAACAAGTAAGAATGTGTATATTAAACATTTTATTCTGTAGTATAAGTAGGAAACGTACATAGGTTTGTAGTAACAGCTTAGCACAATAACACAAATTGCTGAATTAAACAAGCTAGAGTAATAGTGTTGGATTATCAATATTTATTGTGAATCAGCAAGTAATGCAGTGAAAAAAAATATAACAAATCTGCATTATATATGTTATTTTCCTCACAAAAAGTACATACATTGAGAATGTAGTATAAGTTAATTGTGTAGGTGTCTGAAAACAATCTAGCGCAATAATGTTAACGCTGGCTAACGCAATAAAAAAACAAAAAAATACAAAACAATACACTGAATGTCTTGTTGTTTTGTGGAGCTGACCGCTTTAATCAAATATATATGCTTCAGAAGTGTTTTGTAAAGATATGTAGCATTCAAAAGGTTTCATGTTTAGGAATTATTTTAGGACTCACGTTTAGTTCAAGTCTCAAGAGTCTTTAGTTCAACTCACAAGGTTTTACCTATTATGTAGTGTTTTATAGTTTATCTAGAGTTATATTATAGTATTATAGTGTGTTTGCATTGTATTATTTTGCTGTATTATAGTTTGCTTTATTTAAGGGTAAATCTGTTGCAAAGCTGTTTGGTTGGTCCGTCGATCGGTTAATTGTTTGGTAGGCTAGATGGCTGGTGGATTGATTTGTTGGTTGGTTGGTCTGTTGGTTAATTGGTTGGTTGTTTGGTTGGTTGTTTGGTTGGATGGCTAGTTGATTGTGTGGTTGGTTTGTTGGTTAATTGGTTGGTTGGTTGGTTGGTTGGTTGGTTGGTTGGTTGGTTGGTTG
>CAIGQZ010032666.1:628059-638228 GCA_903798205.1 Danio tinwini
ATGGATGGATGGACGGACATGCAGAAATATATTGAAATAGCTAAACATAATGCTGGTATTCATAATGAAATAATATAAATCTGCATCTGGTATTTTGCCACTTTAAACTGTAAAGACTGGCTTGGACAGGCAAAAACCCTATACAGATAAAAGCATAAGCCAAATCATATATGCATTAATGAAAGCATACTGTAAGACTTGTTTAACATAATGGATTGGGTTCATTTCCCTCCTCCTACAGTCTCAATGTCATCTACATATGCTCTGTGCTCCCAGCCCACTCCGCGATATCATTAAGATTTGAAGTTCTTCCAGATGAAAAATGACTTTCTTAAACACATCGCAGCTCAGTCAGGTGTTATGGAAATATTGCCTACTCATCAGTCATTACTTCATTGCATTTAGCTGGGTAATTATTTCAATGATTCCCACACTGATGTTCTTCGCTGCGGAAGACAAATCCAGGCATTAAGTCATCTTTTGTGCGCGACGAGGGATCTTAGAAATGTTGATTTTGCCCTTCTCTGCTCTGCTAGCGTAAAAAGCGTTATCATCTGTACTGTTTGAGATTTAGCGCACTTTAGCAAGTGTATCAGCCAAAAAGTCTAAAACCCGCATGGAAGAGAAAAGGTTTTTTTTTTTTTTCAGATGCTGGCGTGTCAAACTGGAGAAGATCTGGGCTGTGAGACGAGAATTTGTTTGAGCTGTTTTGGCATGTCAGCCTTCAGGGTTTGTTGTTAAGGTCACCTTTTCAAGCTTCTTGTTACATAATGTTTAAGAGATACTTATTGCTTGTGACTTTTTTCACAGAGGCCTCTTGCACAGAGGTAAGAAGATCTGTTAAAACAAGAGATTGTAGAACTGCATGTACTGTAATTAGGATGGATAATTGAATTAGAGTTAAAGCCGTAAGGTGGCTAGTAGGGATGGGCAGTATGATCTAAATTATATTTCATGGTATTAGTCATTTTATTTCACAACATAGTTATTTAAATTGGTAGTTACTCCAGAACACCATAAAAAGTGGTTTCAGAAATGAAAATCACTATTATTTTATGACTTTAGCAAATAATAAGGGTTGCACATTATTATTTGCAGCTATCTTTTGGATGAGCTGATGCAGATATCTTTTCTGTTTATGTGTTTTTGAGAAATGTTAATTCACATTTTACAATTCATAGGTACAGTAAGGTACAGTTAGGAGTTTGAGATTCGTATTCTCTATAAGTGTTAGCTTCTTACAATAAACTGAGAAGTTATGACCCCAATTATTGCTTAGTTCCTAGATATAACTAACTTTTTTTTTATTATTTCTTAAAAAAAAAATTATGTAACAGAGGCACTAGGACCCAAAGTGAGATTGCTTAGGGTTGATATTGATATTAAAGAAAATATATTAATAGTGCATGAAACTGAATACGTTTTTTATATATTTTGACCGATATATCAAAGAAGACTAAAGGGCTCTATTTTAACGATCTAGCACAAGTCTAAAGTGCATGGTGCAAAAGCATTAAGGGAGTGTCCGAATCCACTTTTTTTAGCTATTTTAAGGAGGGAAAATATGGTTTGAGGCCTGGCGTATGGTCTAACAGGGTTGGGCTTATTCTCCTAATGAGTTGTGGGTATGTTTTGAGCATAACGTGCATTAAACCACAGATTCTCATCCCCCATTCCCTTTAAGAGTCTTTTGCGTCACGCTATGACGCATTTGCTATTTACATGGCGGACATTGTAAGTAAAAAAACTGAATGCTTCACTAGCGAGAAAAGAGTTATAACAGAACATCTGCCACACAAGGAAAAACGAACATCCTCCATTCGGCCTCTTTACTGTTACTCTTTACTTTACTCCTTTACATTTGCAGTTAAAGAAACGGTGGAAACTCACTCCACTGAAGACAGATATTTAATGTTGTTTGTCTTGCACAAATATTTGTTTCAAACAATTTTTAAATTCAGTTCTAATTTCCAGCAAATGAATAAATGAACAATAATAATAAAGTGTGGTAAAAAAAAAGTTATATCAAATCATACGTCCTATTCTTATGCCCTATGGTGATGCATACGTCTCCAAGACACAACAGGTAGACAAATCTAAACGTGTTTTTATTAAAACAAATATAAATATGCATATAATAAATAATAATAATAATAATAATAATAATAATAATAATAATAATAATGATATATTGAAGAATATATCAATATAATATATAATATAATATAATAAAGAAGGCATTTAGGTAGTGGTTTTTATATTTAATGTAGACATTAATAATTTTTGTAACATTTTAATCCTTTATTTTTTCACATGTAAAGATTTTTGTGCACTGCTGTACATCCTGTGTGTATCAGGCAATGTGCAAGTGTTTGGACCCGCATAGGCCAATAACTAATGCGCTCTGTGCTGGACTTAGCAACGTGCCAAAAATGCACCTTCACACACCTCCTTTTTAAACCAACACACCCATGAGTCCACAAAGTGGAACAAATGGATTTGCTATTTAAATAATGTGGTGAAAAACATGAAAATTACTGTTGTGCTGGTCTGAAAATAGCAACAAATTGTGCCATACAGGTCTTGTGCCTTATTGTACCAGGTGTACTGTATGATAGGGCCCCAAGATTTTTATGATATAACTTAACAGTCTTGTTGTGGGGTGGGCATTAGGACCTGGTGAGGCTGTAATTCAGCATGTCATTGCATACACAATATTAAAAACCCTATTACAGCTGACCACAGATATTTACATTAGATGTTGCCTACCCTGTTGTTCTCTATTGGAAGACATGCGTCAATAGAGCTGACATTTTAGTACAGAGTAGCGCTCCATTGAAATGAATGTGGGACCAAGGTGCAGTGGAGGACTGTGGCCATCCAGAGCCAGAGATTTATACACATATACACATTTATCTATGATCGGGAGTTCCATCGGTGGTATGCAAATATATATTTATATCACTGTTCTGCATCGATGTATCAGTGGCCGCACAGGCATTGCTGATAAAGAGTGTGTTTGTGTGGATAGTAATGTATTATTCTCCCTCCCTGTTAAATTTGATCTAATCTGTGTCCTGAAACACAGGTCCCCTCTCCTGCTTTCACTTTGCATTCTAACAGAGGGAGCGATTCGTTTATGCATCTCTGTTATGAACGACTTGTTCACTTAGCCGGCATTAACACAAGTTTCTGGCACCGCAGTGTCTTGTTGTCATTTAATTTACATTGTGAGCTTATTTTATTCAACAAAACTAGCAAAAGCCTGGTATTTAGTGCAAGTTGGTGCTACTTTGCCTTATGGTCAGTGCACTAAGTAACTGTATCATCAATAACATGACTTGTTGAGCACAAAAGTTCATAACAAACAAAAATAAAAAACAAAATCTTACCTATGAAATGTTCTGCCTTTATGCTTTGTTTTCTTTGTTTGCTCGTTACTACACCCGTACACAGCGATAAAGTCCAGCATCTTCATGTTGGCACACTATCTTGACTAGTTCGGTTGAATGACATTTGTCCTGAGAGCACTGTACAAATGTGGCGGCGCTATTAACGCATGCTCAGGGTCTGTATGCAATATCTAGTGTATATATCTATAAAAGCTGACAAGTTATTCTGGCCATCCTATAAGGTCCATCCTGCTCTTTAATTGCCAGCAATACTGCAGTTGTTGCAATGCTGGACTTAAATGGTCACAAAAATAAGTTATGAAATAAAACATATACATATTCAACTTCTATAATTCTTGTACAAGCCTATTCTGATTCAAGAAATTGTACAATTTTAAAAAGGAGGCATGGCACCTAACCCCACCCCTAACACCAACCGTCATTGGGTGATGAGCAAATCATACTAATTTGTACAAATTAGATTGTATGAATTCATTTGAATTAGCCACTAAATCAAAAAGTTATGAATTGCAGTAAGATTGTGTTGGTGTGTCCATAGTCATATTGGGGTAATATAAAGACATTAAGTCTCTTTTTAAACATTTCCTGACGTTAAAGTAAAATCAAAATCCCTGTCATTTTGAGGCTGACCAGAAGGTGATGTAGGAGCGTAATTTCTTGCCCAATAATTTGATTGACAGCCGCATATTAACATTAATCCATAGTAACACATATAGTCATATCAACAAGACCGGACGTGTGCAAAGCAACTGGGATGCAAAGATCTGTTGAGTTTGCTGTGATCATCAATCATCATCAAATGTGATCAAGAATGAGTTTTTCAAGTTTAAAACATTTTTAAAACAGTGCATGTTTGTATTGAATTATACAGCAACTTACTTCAGCTTTACTTATCACCACAGCTGCATGTCAATACAATTATACGTTTGTGGATGTTAAATCAGGTTTATTTTGTACATTAACATAATGGATATCCATACAGCAGTGTATATTAACGTGTACCGTCACATTTGGTGTGCAAAAAAACAGTGCGCGCTGTGTGTGTGTGTGTATTGGTGTGTGCGTGAACTTTGTAACAACATTGTGTGTGACTCATCGTTGCAGAAAGACTTGAATTAACTCCACTACAAATTCATCAAATAATCATTGGGAAAGTTCTTACTGTAGTATTTCTCACAAATGTTGCGTGAGATCTGCTCCCTTCATGTCTGTCTGCTATCTGACGCAGCCGAGGTGGAGATTGAGGCACACTCTGACAGAGACGTGGGAACGGTGGGTGGGGAGAACTAGCATTAAAGGCACAGGTCACAAAAACAACGACATAGTTTTCAAAGCAGAAAATTTCAACATTCTAAAAGGTATAATAAATAATCTGATGGGTGTTTCGAGCTGAAACTATACAGACACATTCTGGAGACACAAAATATTCATATTAAAGGACACCTTTGGCGAAAAATCTACTTTTCAAGCTGTTTGGACAGACATATGTGTAGGTATAGTGTATAGACCGTCATATTGGGGTGATATAAACACACTCAGTCCTTTTTTTTAATTTAACAACATAAAACAGACCAATTGGAGACGTTTTGAGACCTACCGGAACTTGACGTAGGAGTGCGGTCCCCCTGCCCATCAATACTGATTGACAGCTGCGTATTAACATGTCTCCGTAGTAACGTTTCATATCCACAAGACAGGACGTGCGCAAATCAACCCTAAATAAAAGGTCTGTTCAGTTTAGGATCATCAATCATCATCAAATGTGATCAAGAATGAGTTTGACAAGTTTAAAATGTTTTAAAACAGTGCATGTGTGTAATGAATTACTTCAGCTTTACTTCATCACCACAGCCGCGTGTCAGAACAATAATAAAAGACGCTTCAATCCCGGTTTGTGGACGTTAAATCAGGTTTATTTTGTACATTAATGTAACAGATATCCATACAGCAGTGGAGATTAACCTGTATCCTGTCACATTTGCGTGCAAAGACAGTGCAAAGCTAAACGCGCAATGTATGTATGTGTGTGTGTCTGCGCTGTGTGTGTCTGTGTGTGTGCGTGAACTTTGTAACGACATCGCGTGTGACTCATCCTGCAGCTCCACACAACAAATGCACCAAATAATCATTGATAAAGCTTTTACTGTAGTATTTGTCACAAACGTTACTTGAGATCTGCTTCCTTCATCTCTGTCTGTTGTCTGAGGCAGCCGAGGGCGGAGACTGAGGCACGCGCAGCAGGCACGTGAAAACGATGGGCGAGGAGGACTAGCCTTAAAGGCGCAGTACACAAAAACAGCAAAAATCTATTGAGACCTATAAAACACCATCTAGTGAAAGCTATAATAAATAATCTGATGGGTGTTTTGAGCTGAAACTTTACAGACACATTCTGGGGACACAAAAGACTTATATTAAATCTGGAAAAAGGGGTAACCTAGGTGCCCTTTAAATCTTGAAAAAGGGGTAAAATAGGTGCCCTTTTAAATGAAATGAAACTGTTAATATTGTTTATGCATTATTTCATAATAGTCAATTGTATAAAGACAATTCATGTGCATATAAGAATATTAGATCAAATTACAGAATTTATCCTTTTTAGAATTTATGGCATTCTTGAACGAAGGCAACTTAATGCGTAACACATTTAATAGCACATTACACTTACATCAAATGCTAAATCTTGATAATAATATAAACACTTTCAAATATTAACAGTGTTCCAGTGCTTAAAAGTGTTCCACATACTTTCTAGACAAACACATTTGATTATTATAACAGTACATTCAGTGCTACTCTTATATGAACAAGAAAAAAAAACAACAATATTTACTATTTTATCTGGGTACATGACACTTGTTAGCAAAGGTGTCTTGTTACCAGAAAGCTCCTTGGCTTTCAACATATGCTCTTAAAAATGCAGTTAAATCAGTAGCAGAGCACTTTTTTTCCCTTCGAGTTGAACTTCGCAGATCAGCATTCTGTACGCTGGCTCTCAAACAATGCTGATGCCAGTCATAAGTCCATACTCGACACAGGGGAAAAAGGCTGCTTCAGTCTTCATGGTTTAGTTGCGTTGGCATTGCAGTCATGACTTTCATATCCATACAATTCATTCCTTCCCTCGCTGCTGAACCCACTTTTTATTTTTTTTTAGGTTTGAAAAAAAAGCAACCTATCAAGAGATTCGCCGCGGATCAAGACGTGCTTCAATACAGAATAATAGAGACCGACGGTAAATACAAAAGCTCCGGTGAGCACAGAGATGGTGCTTCAGTATGTATCCCTTGGGTTTCAATGCCAGCATTAACTTTGTCACAATGCATCTTGCACTCAAACCTTGGCAGCAGCATCCATGAAATACCTCATTTTATGTACTGAAAAGTCTACAGCTGAGGGGAATAACAAGTACAGATTTGACCATCTATTATTTTGCAGTCTTTACATAGCCAACTTAAAGGAACAGTTCACCCAAAAATATAAACTACACAGGTTCATTGGAAATCACTTCAAGTTATGTTAAATGCTAAAATGCTATGGGCCAGTATGACGTTAAATATGATTTTGTTCCTTTTCACGCTAATGATATTTACAGTGAAAAATTGTCTACAAATGAATGATTTTTTCTTCTATAAATGACTTTTTCTTCAAATAAATGAATTCTTTGAGCAACACCAAATGAATACCACAAAAATAAATTTAGTATTATCTGGTTTGCAACCAAATACATTTGCCTCTCCTGTATCTATATGTCAGTTTGCTCAGTAGTTAAAGCGCTCAAATTTGAGTCCGATAAAGCACAAGTAATGTAAAATCATGTGGTCGCAGTGCACTTTTCTCTTACGTTTGCTTTTGAAGGCAATATTGGTTGGGTTACTATTGGTAAAGTGCCCTCTAGTGGATGTGTCATCTGAAATGTGCAATGAAATATACCCGTAGCAACATATTTTACGTTGTGCAAAAATAACTGAAAGTAGGCTGATGTACATGTGTCCATTGAGCTCACTTACTCCAATGTGTTGCATATCTATCATGTCTGACATGAAAAACAAAAATATTACATTCAAAATTTCTGCTATAATAATTCACGTCATTGCTGCTAATGAAACTCAAGTGATTTTCTGTCTGATCTCTCTGTTCAAGAAATGCGTGCTATTAAGAAACTGCACTTATTAAAACCAAACAATGATTAAAGAGCCCCTATTATACATTAAAAAGGGTCATATTTCGGTTTTATGGGTCTCCAACAACAGGCTGATATGCATGCAAGGTCAAAAAAACACTTTCATGGTCTTATAATATGCATTTATTTTTACATAATTATCCCAGCGACTCCTATATGAATCGTTCAGCGATTCATTTGTTCCCAAACCCCTCCTTAGCGGGAAGCTAATCTGCGCTGATTAGACCGATAACAACCTGTTGCCATTGGTCGACAGCGTTCAGCGCGAGACAGTAAAATGCCCAGCGTGGTTTATCAAGCCCTCCTATCTCCTTTCCAGTGCTGTGCACCAGCCCGAAATCCAGTGTGCCTTTGTTTAACTTGTACCTAATAATTTGTTCTTATTTTGCACGTGTTACTCCAAATTATGTGACCATCCTATTCTGTGACCCTAGTAAGTGCTGTTCTCACTGTTTGGCTTGAACTCGCTTTCACTGCGTACATACTCTCACATGAATACGCTGTAATGAACTGCTGAATAGAGGAAGAAACTAATCCATAAGCTGTGTACTGTAAGTTTATTTTTAAGCATGTAGATGCTTAAGCACTTCTTTCCCTCACACTTCCAATAATATTCAGGTAAGCACAGCGTCTTCATGACTTATGATGACTTCAGGATCTGTCTGTCTTTGCTGCTGTGTTAGTGGGCGGGGCAACCATTATGTTTCGTATTGACGTCACGCCAAAACGGCTAAAGACTCGTTATCAAGACGATTCATTTAAACCACAATGGGTCTACTCTTTTTTTAGATGAATCAATAGTTTTTAAAACTGTCCACTTCGGAAAATACATATCTGAAGGATTTTGCTTTTGTTAAGACTATAGGGTAGGTTTAAGCAAGGTGAATTTAATATACACAACAAACAGCCGTATACAATAGTGTCACAGTCACATTAGCATTGATTGGGGAGGTTCTTTTCTCTCCCAAGGCATGAATCTACTAAATATGCATGGTTCATTACACCTCCGCTTACATACTCTTTTCAAAAAGGTTTTATAGAATTTAAAAGTGTATTCTTGCTTCAGAAAGAGTGAAAATAAGGATTTTTGACGAAAATATCCTAGCCAAAGAAGTGCTTTTTCTGTGACTTTTATTTACCTAAAACAAACACTAACCACACATAATTTTTATTATTATATTTTTAATGCAAGCATATACATCTATCTTCGTAGCCAAGTTTGTGCTGGACTGAATAAAATTATGCAATAGGTAAGGGTAAGTTTTAGGTAGAAGATAAGCACAGATATCAGTGCATATCCCTTTAGACCTCAGAGGAAACTGTTTAGATGAAAATAAACACTGGAAATTTCTCATTGGCAAAAATTACTTATTCTGGACATGTCAAATGTAAAGTTCTGCAAAATGTATGCATTCCATTTTTTGCAAATACCTTAACAGATGAGCCATCGGATATGTTTTCAGCAAACTTGGATTGGGTTTGAAACAACTTGAGGGTGAGTAAATCATAATATGATTTTCATTTTGATGTGATGTCATCCCTTTAAGAGCACTTCATAAACAAAAGTCGGTTAGAAATATATTTACTATCAGCAACAAATCCATTGTATGCAACTTTGTCAGTTAATAAACTGATACATTTGAGTGTATGTACATCTGACGTATGTACTAATGCCCCCCCTTGCCTGACAAAATGCATTATTTATCAAGCAATTTGCCTTTACTGTAAACCATTCCTGAGAGCAACCAGTCTCCCCCATCAAATTCAATTAAAGTCTCACTTATTCAGGTTTGTTAGGATCAATTAATTAGCATGAAGAGAAAAAAAACAACAACAACATAATTGTCACACAAACAATTATAAACAATCACCCAAAGCAATTGCATCATTTAAAAAAAGAAGAAGAAAAAGAAATGCTGCATTTTTTTAAGCCGAAAGCTTCAGGCAAAGGAGTCCATCAATAGACAAATTAATTACGTCAATAAAATAACTGACAAGTGAGAAACGATGACAAAGGCAGATGATCTTGACAGGGAAATTTCAAGGTATGTGATCAATTTTACTTAAACGCTAATGTGCCCACACAAGCAAGTCTATGCATAGGGGTCCTGAAAGCCAAATCATCCTTGTATTCTGACCCAAGAGAAATTACGAGCTGTTCACAGATTCTCTATTTAATGTTTAATGAAACAGCTTAATGATATTTTATTATGTGTGTAATTACGGTATACAAACACTCGCTGAATATAGAGTACAATGTCCAAGAATCCTATCCTTGCAGTTTAACTGATGAATGGTCTTGGATTGTGGGTTTTTACTGAATAGGTTTTATAGATTGTGAACTGGAATTAGCTTTCAAATCAGACTTCATTCAAAATAAAGATCTTTTTTATTTATAGGTCCAAATTAAATAACTGTGAATTATTATAGTGATTATCATATAAAAAATAGGTGTCAGTAAGATTGTATTATTTTTTATTTTGAATGCATTAATGTATAATACATACATATACACACACACATATATATATATATATATATATATATATATATATATATATATATGTGTGCGC